>JAODAL010025687.1:0-58153 GCA_025379985.1 Phyllomedusa bahiana | reverse complement strand
AAATTGCAAAAAGTACCTTCCTCTATTTTTAGACCGGGAATGTAAAAAAAAATTTCTTTAGTGAAAAGGATATTTATTTGTTTTAGGGGGGTCGAAATTTGAGTCCTATTCTCCTAAAAATTTTTTTAAAAACACTTTATCACTAATAGTACAGGCTGATTACAAAGGAGTAAAAAAGGGGGGGTCATTAAAAATGATTGCCGAAACTTTTCTTTTTTCAAAGGTTTTTTTATTCTTTTAAAACAGGAAACAAACTATTTACCTCTTTCAAATTGCAACACACGCTTTGTTTTTATTTATAACCGAAAGGGGCTTGTAATAAAAAATATGATTTTGTACTACCTGTAATTTAAAAGTACGCATCCGTAGACCAATCGGATCTAAAAAACTCTCTTTTGGGCACCTCGATGGTTCAAGACACTTTCATGACACACATTCAGGGATATTCTAGTTTTGCATTCCAGGTATAAAAAAGGGTTTAAAGACCAGCCCGTGGTGAGATCATAAAAAAAACGTTGGCTGGGGAATCCTGGGGATTTTCAACGGGGTACGGGCATCAGATGGATTAAATAAAAGATTGATCTAATCACCAGTATAATATTACCAAGCTTTCGAAAATTTGTTTTTATTTATTTTGTATTTTGTACTTTTATATGACAATTTTTTTAGTACGTTTGCCCGGACGTTTTTCTTCAGGGAGCCCGGGATGGGGAATTTAAAACTCAGTGATTACATTCAGAGTGTCCATAATAAGGAGCATACCCCCAAAAACCATCGCCCCAGCGTTTGGCTTTCTATGTTTGCAATTTTTAATGAATACAGAAATAAATCTAGGAATTTTAATCTACTAAAAAAGGGGTTTTTTCGCGGGACTTTTTCCTCCTTCCTCTACTTCGACTTGGGGACAAGTGCTTTCTGTCCGTCCGGGCGGAAAAAACCCAACTAACATCGGGTGAGCTGACTACCTCGTTTTTTTTACATACTCCCTATAAACCGAGAAATTGTGAAACGTGGGCCTTGTGGATTTGAGGGGAGAGAAAGGCTCCGTTCCGCATCTGTGTCCGCCCTCCTCCTCCGCCTGGGCGGCCCTGTTTTTCAGATGCCCAACGACGTTCCAGAACTAAATCACCAAATGCCATGCTGAAAGGCATTGTCCGCACTGACCAAATTTTGGGGGCTTCTTCAAAACGGGGGAAGGGGGTTCAACCTTTCACCTGCCTCCACTCTCGGGGGTTCCCCCCCGAGGTCCGTACCCTGCTTGTAGCCCTGTGTCACTTCGTACTGCAATGGCATTTCGCTGCCCACAATCGCTGGGGAAAAATTGGAGGGGGAATTCCACGTTTGCCACGTCAACAATGAACGGTTGACGGGGAGGCTGAGCGACGCTGCAACGCACCAGCGGGACAACAGGGGGCGAACGCGGGGAAAAGCAACTAGACCCGGGCCTTCTTCAGCAGCAGTCCAGACCCGGGAGCTCTTTTTGAAATTTCTGGACGACAAAGGTTATGACATTGCCAGGCAAGGATGTCCCAGCCTACCGATCTTAAGGCGGGCCGCAGATTTCCCCGTTATCGCACACCCCTTGCCTGCACAAGGTTCTTTCACCCAGCCAGCGTCGGTCCCCCGTTGCTTGAGCCATCCCCACTCCGACCGTGTGTGGACGGGCTCCAAGGCAGATTAATTTCAACACGGCCTGGTGTCTCTGGGGACTGAGCCACCAGAGGACCTTTGGGGGGGAAAAGCCCGCACCCTCCCCGCTGTTTTGAAAAACGTGCGCCGACCGAGAGCCCCCGTCCAAACCCCAGAACATCCACCCAGCTCACCCAGTGAGCTTCCCCAGAGTTAGCGGGCCTGGCCGGCTTTCAAACCATGTGTCGTGGGGAATGGACTTTTTCCGGACACAGATTCAGACAACCCCCTGAAATTTTTGATGACACTGGCTGGCCAGGGAGGGACGGCTTTTCTGGCAAAGAAATGCCCCTCGGCAACGGTATGGGGGCAGGGGAGGGCCCTGGACGTGGCGTAACCTATGTCCACCAAAAAGAAAGGCAACATTTACAAAGGGCCAAAACCTGGGGAAAAAACCGACATTTAGGCTTTTGGCTTTGGGGTGGTTTGGTTTAAAAAATTTTTTTCTGCTCCCAAACCGGAAACAAAGGCTGTTGCAGACTGGCCCGTGTACGGGGTGCAGGCGTCAAACTGGCGGAAAGGGGAAGGGGGAGAGGGGCCTGGTGGTGCTGGGGTACTCGGGCGACGGTGGAGGGTGAAGCGGAGGCTGATCCCTGATCATGACTCTGAGAACTGGCAGCTGAGGAACCTTGGTGATGGCGGAGGAGGAGGCGGGGCAAGGGGGTGACAGTGGTTGGAGGCCCTGCGTCGGTCTGGCCTTTTTTGCAAGTGTTTTTTCTCCTCCATTTCAACCTCATCATTCGCTGCATGTGAATACCTAGACATGTTGTGGTGGTTAACCACTTAAGGTTCTTCTCTTTCTTGCCTCTACTTAAGCCGTTAACAACGGCAATGGCGGCATATGACATCGCTGGGTGGAATCAGAGGCTTGCTCAAAGAGGCCCAGGCTTTGAGAGGTCCAGGACCTTTTTGGACGGCGA
Organism: Phyllomedusa bahiana; assembly: GCA_025379985.1. Taxonomy (NCBI): domain Eukaryota; kingdom Metazoa; phylum Chordata; class Amphibia; order Anura; family Hylidae; genus Phyllomedusa; species Phyllomedusa bahiana. Next base: position 55,544 of record JAODAL010025687.1, on the reverse strand, counting down.
TAAGCGAGGGAGCGGGGTTTGGCGCATGACCGAGGCTGGCGGAATCATATCAGCGGACATCTGCACCCTGCCCCTCCCTCCCTTTTTTGTGGCTGGACCCCCGTATTGACACTACCCCATCGTCTTCCCACCTCGTCCACTGATTAAGGCGCTCGCAAGCAAATTCTGCGGGAAAAGAACCAGGATGGATCCGCAATGTCCGGCATCATCATTCAACATCAACACAGTGACTTGGTCGCCTGACTTTTCTGCACAAATAAGCCTGCGGGCTACAAGCAAGGGGCACTGCAAGGCGTTGCCGACCGTCCCGGGATTTTTGCAGATTGACCGCTTCCTACCTTCACCACCTCTGATATGCAATCAGTAACTAGTCGTCAGAGCAGAACTAAATCATCCTCTTGATCTTATAACATGCCTCTGAACCGCGAACCCCGCATTTTGTCACTCAAAAGGTCTTCAGACACATGGATTAATCCTCAGTGGTGGGTACACGAGTTGAGACATTAGGCTGCTTAATGTTGGAAAGCGGAGCTGATGAAGCTGATGACTGACATTTGTGGCCGTGACTTCGAGGACGAAGGAGGTAAGACTGCTAGATGCAGGTGTGCATTAACCACTGAAGGACAGATTGGCGTACGATGTTCGTATACTTAAGATTCACAGGGCCTGACCCCGCGATTGCCAAGGCCTGACGTCCCTCGCAAACTGACGATCCGTTGCAATGTGTGTTGTAGCCAGCACTGGAATGGAGGCACCTTCCTCATCGTACCTCTACCCCATGTGCTACCCCCCTCTTTGTTCGCTTACCACCTGCATTTTGCCTCCATGATCAAAATATAAAAATTTGAGAAGTATGGAAAAGTTTGGAAGTCTCTTATAAAAGATGGCAAATCACCAGCTAATTCTCAAATCCCTCTGATCAAAACAAAATTGCTGGAATTCAAATTTAACGCAAGGTGTCCTATCAACAAATCTGGACTGGGAAAAGTCAAAAACACATATCTGTTATGCTTTGGTATAATAAACGGTATTTTTTGCACACCTTTCAATTCCACCTGTGTGAATATAGAATTGCTGTTTTAAGATTTACGTAGATGCTGCGTCAATTGAACAATGCGGGTGCGCAAAAGTCAAAACACGTAACTGTTATTGTTTGGTATAATAAATGTATTTTTTGCACCTTTCAATTCCACCTGTATGTTGAATAATAGAATGCTGAGTTTTAAGAATTTACGTATATGCTGCGTCAATGAACAATCAGTGGTGGCAAAATATCAAAAAAACACGTAACTGTATGTTTTTTATATAATAAACGGTATTTATTGCACCTTTTTCAATTCAATCTTGGTAAAAAGAATTGCTGCTTTAAGATTTACGTAGATGCTCGCGTCATGAACAATTGCTGGGTGCGGCAAAAGTCCAAAAAAACCGTAAACTGTTTATTGTTTTGGTATAATAAAAACGATATTTTTTTGCACCTTTCAATTCAACTCTGTGGTGAATATAAGAATTGCTGTTTTAAAAGATTTACGTAGGATTCTGCGTCAATGAACAATGCTGGGTGCGCAAAGTCAAAAAACAACGTAACGTTATGTTTTGGTATAATAAACATATTTTTGGCACCTTTTCCAATTCATCTGTGTGAATCTATAGAATTGCTGTTTTAAGATTTACGTAGATGTCAGCGTCAATGAACAATGCTGGTGCGCAAAAGTCAAAAACACGTAACTGTTATGTTTGATATAATAAACGGTATTTTTGCACCTTTCCAATTCACCTGTGGTGAATATGAATTGCCTGTTTTATAAGATTTACGTAGATGCAGGGCCGCCCGTCAAATGAACAATGCTGTGTGCGCAAAAGTCAAAAAACACTTACTGTTATGTTTTGTGATATAATAAACGGTATTTTTTGCACCCTTCAATTCATCTGTGGTGAATATAGAATTGCAGGCTTTAAAGATTTACTAGATGAGCGTCAATGAACAATGCTGGTGCGCAAAGTCAAAAAACACTTAACTGGTTATGTTTTTGGTATAATAAACTATATTTTTTGCACCCACTTTCAATTCACCTGTGGGGAATATAGAATTGCTGTTTTAAGATTTACGTAGATTCTGGCTCAATGAACCATGCTGGGTGCGCAACAAGTTCTAAAAAACACTTAACTGTTATGCTTTTGGTAAATAAACGATTATTTTTTTGCACCTTTCAATTCATCTGTGGTGAATATAGAATTGCTGTTTTAAAGTATATTACGTAATAAAGCTCGCCGTCAATGAAACAATGCAGGGAGAGCTCCAAAAGTCAAAAAAACACGTAACTGTTTATGTTTTGGTATAATAAACGTTATTTTTGCAGAGTACCTTCAATTCACCTGTGGTGAATATAATTGCTAGTTTTTAAGATTTACGTGGATGCAGCGTCAATGAACAATGCTGGTTGCGCAAAAGTCAAAAAAACACGTAACTTGTGATGTTTTCGTAGATACAAACTGTATTTTTGGCAACAAACAACCTGTGCTGACTACAAGATTGCTGTATGTAATTTAAACTGCAAGGTGGATATATCAACAGTCAGCAGGTGTAATGTGTAAAATTGAAAATGAACACCTATCTGATAATGTATACTGATAAATAAAAGTGGATATATTGCCAGCATAACAAAGAGACCTGCAGTTTAGTGAAATGATTTTAATCCAATAAAAGTTCAGCTGCCCATATCCAGGGAATATTTCAATGAGCCAACTGTTAATAATAAAAAATATTCCATACAATGTCTACACTAAGACATGGTGAAACTTTATTCCATGTTCTTTTAAAGATAAGCTTTGTCTGTGTTTCTCCCCGCCCCCATCCCCCCCCCGCGCTTCCACCCTCCGTGAATTTACAGCCGGTAGATGCTGCTTTAAAATTCTCTAGCTAAACTACATAAAATCTATCAAAAACCTCTAATCTAACTAAATTGGGAAAGGATCACAGCTAAATAGTAGAGGTTTCTCTGTGCAAGAAAAAGACTAAATTCGCTGAGCTGTTTGGCCACAGGCAGAGCGCAGGCCTATCCCTATGAGACGCTGAGAGACACTGAGGTTAAACAGGAAACGCTGTTCTATGAGTAAAACGAGGTCATGTGGAATTTTTCCACCAATCGCAACCAATACACATCCCAGTCATGACGTCGCACACACACTCACCTGCTCTATTCATGTAAATCTGATTTGCTGGCCGCCAAATACAGAAACCGCCGAAAAAGGCGCGATCTTAATAGATGATGACTCAGATTTTAACCTTAATTATCCGCATGATCTGGAAATTTCGATCACCAAAAACCTTGCCGATTTCTAACTTTGTCGATAAAAATCGCTCACAAAACTACTCCGAACCTCACACACTTGCTGCAATTCGCTGACTCTCGGCCACACGACCCCACTTTGCTTGCTGCCCGCGCCTGACGCGCAAGCTGACGAGCCCTCTTACCTCCTGACGATGATGAAGCCCTTGCCTTCACCCGGCCTCCCAGTGCGGGATAGTCTTACAATCATCATCTATTTGTGTTTCATCATCGTCCACTGCTGTCCTCACCATAGAACCGGTCCCCTGGTATGCAGAGGCTGACCCCCTCGACAACATGACGCTCCCAGGCCACTCTCACATCTATACTTTGCCGCCTACTGCAAGAAGCAGGGGATAATGGACCCATTTTCCTTTTGCTGCCAATAGCTGCTGACTTGCCCTTCTCAAATTGTTTTCATGCCTCGCTAATATATAGCGCTGAGCCAGACCACATAGTAATCTCTGGCTGAAGGGAACCGGATGAAGACAGATGCGGGTTGAGGACAAAGGTGAGCGCCGCTGACCCGCTCCCCGGGCCATGCCAACTAAGGTTGTGTCTGACGTTCCCCACCGCATTGCTAGGGTTGTCAGAAGTTTCAACTGGGATGAGTGGGATGACCTAGTCCACCAAATCAAGATCCCTTGTTTTGCTAGTCCGCACACGGCCGCTAGATGACAGCGCAGTGTGGGTCTCACCGAATGACCCCTGCTGCTGACGTCCCCTTGCTGTGCTGCCGACCTGGATCTGGAATGTTTGTGCCTTGCCACTCGCAGGTGAAGAGTCCTGACACCTCTCTGTCTTACATACGTTTTTGTTCTAAAATTTACAGACACTGTATGGATGAAGAAATCAGTTATAATGATAAATACACTCCCTGTATTTGTCTCCAAATTAACCCAGTACCCAACTTGGTAACCTTTGATATAAATTGCGCTCCATCCACAAATAGAATGAACGGTTCTTGAGTCACCACAGTCAGCCAGAACAACGCACAATTAACCCCTGGATGTAAATTGCGCAAAAGGAATTGAGCAGCCACAAACAACTAGCTTTGTAGCGTGTTACAATTGCGGTGATTTCTACGCTACACAACAAGAGAAAAAATTTTAATTAACCTTTGCTTGTGAATTATGGTACAATAAAATTGTAATTTTTGCGGTAAAAGGACGGTTTTCTTGGAGTCACCACAGCAGCAGAACAACGCTTAATTAACCCCTGTGATGTAAATTGCGCAAAAGAATTAGCACCTCAAACTACTATCTTTGGTAGCGTGATAACAATTGCGCGTTGTCTACCTACTACAACAAGAGAAAAAATTTGTAATTAACCTTTGGCTTGTGAATTATGGTACAAGAAAAATTGTAATTTTGGCGTGAAAAAGAACGGTTTTTTTTTGTCACCACAGCAAGAAAAACAGCTCTTAATTAACCCCTGGATGTAAATTGCGGCAAAAAGAATTGAACAACCACATCAAGATACTAGCTTTTGTAGCTTGTTACAATTGCGTGTTTTCTACCTACACAACAAGAGAAAAAATTTAAATTAACCTTCGCTTGTGAATTAGCTACATGAAATATTGAGAATTTTGGCAGTGAAAAAGTCGGTTTCTTGAAGCACGCACAGCAGCAGAACAACCGCTTAAATTAACCCCTGGATTAAATTGCGCAAAAGAATTGAGCATCCACAAAACTACAAGCTTTGTAGCGAGTCAACAATTGCTGTATTTTTCTACGCTACACAAAAGAGAAAAAATTGTAATTAACCTTCGCTTGTGATTTATGGTACAGGAAAATTGTAATTTTTGGCGGTGAAAAATACGGTTTATTTTTTGTCACCACAACAGCAGAAAACACCGCTTAATTTAACCCCCCTTGATGTAAATTGCGCAAAAGAAATGAGTCAGACCACAACTACTGCTATCTAGCTTTGTAGCGTGTTCGATTGCGTGTTTTCTAATGCTACCATCAAGAGAAAATTTGTAATTAACCTTCGCTTGTGAATTATGGTACAGTAAAATTGTAGATTTCTGGTGGTGAAAGACGATTTTTCTTGAAGTCACCACAAGCAGAAAAAATCAACCTAGATAACCCCTGATTAATATATTGTGCAAAAGAATTGAGCACCAAAATGAAGTGGTAATGGTAATGTAAATAACGCTGTTTCTTTTAAATGAATACAACAGGAACTGGCTTAGATCCCCCTTGGGATATTCAATGTGCTGTGAGCAGATAGCATTAAAATATGTATGCAGCAGTCAGTGATGCCACACTGGACTTCAAGTCTCCAATTACCCCAAAAAATCAAAATAGAACATTAAGAGAAGCATCCCTCTGAGACAAGCTGAGACAAAAAAAACCCCACAAAATCGAGCTCATACACACACTCTCTCACTCTTCACAAAACAGTCTACACACACCCCAACACCCCACCCCTCCAACACAAGACGAGCGTCACTATAAAATCCATATAAGACCCACGTGCACCTTCCTTCTTCATACAAACAGTGAGAGGAGTGTGAGCTCGCCAGCGTCGCCAGGCCCGGGAGTGGTACCTTAAGTTATAAGTGTCTCGGTAACCATCACAGAATCCCCGCCGGTCCCTACCCTCCACACCTGTCCCACAACATCACCCCATTTTATCAATCAAAAGCTACACTTTCGGTCAAACCCAAAGTACCCCAAACTGTCGACTTAGTTTCAGAAACGAAGTTTTCCTGAAATTCTAAACGAATTCCACTTCTTTAGAATCAATTCGCCCATCTCTATATATAACATAAGAGTCAGACAATCGTCAATCACTGCATGCAACAGCCTTCTAATGCAGATTTCTCTCCAACTCTGGCTATTTAGTTATTAATCAATCACACAGGGCTGCTTAATAAAAATTGCATTTATCTTATTTTAAATCATGTTCAACGTTAAGTATTAATACATTTATCTTCATAAATACAATACATACAAAGGCATTCTATGAAACCTGTGTCTGTTATATGTTTAGTCTTTTTTTAACGATAGTTACTGAGCTTCAATGATAGTTCATTGTGTAACAGTGCCTGATTTTAGAGCTGTCAGCATATCCATTGCTGAACTGTCAGCAGTAAGACATTTCGGAAGTCATGGCTAAATTCCTCAAACATGCACAGTAGATGTTAGGATTCTGTTAAACCTGTTACCCACATCACCTGATCTATTCAGTAATTACCTATCTTATAAAACAATAAAACCCGTCAAATAGCTGCCCATATCTAGGGTCTTAAAGGGACCAAAAGTAAAGTCATATTAGGGTTTTAAAGGGACCAAAAGTAAATGGACTATTGACTCAAATGCGACATCATCTACCGGGGGGGTGGGGGTGAGGTGGGGGTTTTATGGCTAATTGACCTTTTAGTAATGTCATTCTAAATTAAGCAGATAAAAGGTCTGCTTAAGTGGTGGATGATCACAGAATAATAAACCCCTTTACAACAGCCAACCAAGTGAACAACACTTTCCAGAATGTAGGCACATCAATATCAAAATCTACCATAAAGTGAAGACTGCATGAAAGTAAATACAGAGGGTTCACTGCTTGGTGCAAGCCACTCATAAGCCTCAAGTGAATAAAAAAAAAAAACAAAACATTGTAATAAAGATGCCAACATCATCTAGAAGAACATTCTTTGGACAGAATGAAACCAAAAATTCTACATCTAACCCAGAAGATGTAAAAGAAAAAAGTATGGCAGAGGCATAGTACGGCTCATGATCCAAAGCATACCACATCATCTGTAACAGACAGCAGAGGAAGTGTGAGTGCATGGAAATGCATAGCTGCTAGTGCCACTTGTATATAGTGTGTTATTGATGACTGACACAGGAACATAATGCAGTACAGATGAATTCCTGAGTGTAATCAGAGATTATACCGAGTGCACAAATCTAGCCAAATTCCAGCCAAACTGAGATGAGACAATGACCCAAAACATTAATCCAAAGCACCGAGGAGGTATATTAAAAGCAAACAAGTGGAATACTGCTTGAATGAGCCAAGTCAGTCACCTGATCTCAACCCTATTGAGGCATCGCATTCACTTGATTAAAGATAAAATTTCAGACAGAAAGGCCCACAAACAAACAGCAACTTAAAAAACCTCAGCAGTAAAGAGCCGTGTCAAGCATTAAAAAGGAGGAAATGCAGTGAGCCTGGAGATGATCCCATGATTATAAGACTTTCAGAGCAGTCCATTGCCAAAAAAGGGTTTTCAACCAAGTATTACAAATAACAATTTTTATTTACAATTATTTAATTTGTCCAACTACTTTTGAGCCCATGAAATGAAGGGATTGTGTTTAAAAATGCTTTAGCTCCTCACATTTTTATCCAGTCATTTTGTTCAACCCAGTAAACTTCAAGTCTGAATTACATCTGAATTGTTTTGTACAAAAATGTATGGACCTAATTATAACTTGCTTATTGAATGCCTGGTTACTAAGAAACAATAAAAAATATGTTGAAAAAAATCCAAGAGGAAATTACAATTTAAACATGACTATGAATAAATTATATGCATTAATATAGGATCTATGGTATGTACATATGCATCACAACACTAGTAATATATGAGAATTTTCTCAATACAATATTCCTACAATAGCAGTTGGTGAAATAGAGGATGCATCTGCAACTTGCATCAATTTGTCATATACTGTACATGATGTGTAGTCACTAGTCCATATATAAATATTCTTAGAGTCCTTCCCCAACATGTCTTGCCAACAACCTCCTCATTACATTTGAAAGAGTGTTTCTTCCTTCTTGACCAACTTACTCTCCTCCAGTTGTAAAGCATAGGTATAGAAACGCTAGAGATTTACAGTTATTTTGACTAATCCATGGTTTATTATGAGATTTAGTTGCAGTTAATATCTATTCTCCAACTTCTTGGGGGAAAAAAAAAATCTATAGAGATGAATTTATTGTATGACCACAAAGTAAAACCTTGATCATCTATCTCAGTGAACTGCAGTTAGCAATAAGAAAATCCAGCCTTCATGTTTTGAAAAGCTCCAGGCAGATGGTGTCCTTCATTTTGGCAGGATGCACTGATAAAAACACAAGCAAGAACCCATTTGAAGGATAATAATTCTCCTTCTTGAAGAATACATGACATGCCAGCTGTTCATCTTGGCAGGAGGTCTTACTAGTGTCCCTTCCACATTTTAAGGTCACAGATTGTTTCATTTTTTTTTTAACTGGCCACTATTTTATCAATATATTTTTTGAAATGGCAAGTGTATAATGTAGAAACTCAAAATATAGACTCAGTATACAATCATAAGAAAAAGACAAATTACACCATGTCATTCTTTTTGCAATAGAAATCAAACCACAATTGAAAAGTTTTGGGTGACAAAACAAAGTACCGAGTCATCCCCAGTGGGATCGTATAAGCTATTGCAGAGCACCCAAACTTAGAGCGATCGCGGTACCTCATAATCATTTTTTCTGTAATGACTTTATTCAGTCTCTACTTATAACATCATTCTGGAGATATTTTGGCCCATTCTTCTTTACACATCGTTTAAAGGGGTTGTCTCACTACAATGATTGCTTTTTATGTTAAATATCTTCCAAAAACAAATCACTTTGCAATATCTTGTCACTCTAACAGTCTGTCCTACCTATTCCCAAGAAATCCCCACTTTGGATAATGGGCCTGGCATCAGGCTCGCTCAGTTGCTAACTATAGACCTATTCTAATCTGTCACGAAAGGATGCCATCACTGGTTGCAATAGCTACAGACCTGTCCCTTACTACTGCAGCCTAGTAATAAGCCAGAAACACACCCCTGATATTCCCAAAATGAAACCGAGAAAACAGGACTGAGGTAAGCTGAATCAATGTAGTGAGACAACCCCTTTAAATTCATTGAGGTTTCTAGGTATTCCTTTATGCACAGCTCTGTTAAGGTCCAGCCCCATAATTTCAATTGGGTAAATTCTGGAATTTGACTGAGCCATTATAACACCTTAGTTATTTTCTTTTTCAGCCATCGTGTTGTAGATTCGCTGAGGTGCTTGGGATCATTTTCCTGTTCCATGACTTAGTTTGGCCAAGCTATTGGATAGATGGCTTCATATTTGACTCTAGAATACTTTAATATACAGGAGAGTTCATGGTGCATTTCTTATTTTCTTGATTTTAAAACCCAAAAATTTGGTCTTAAACACATGCAGAGCACCAGGGTAATTAAGCCTGAATGTGTTAAGGGCAAATGCTATACTAAATATCTATTTTACAAATAAAATATTACAATATTTGATAAAATATTTATCAAATTTACTGAGCTTAAATTTATGAATAACCTCTCCTGTTTTCATAGATCTGTTTGTTAAACTGTAATGACATTAAAAGTTGTATTTGAAGAAAATTTAAAACAATCAACAATGTACTTACTTTCTGCATTAGGCTTTAGAAATATTCTAATGTTCATGCTGAAAATTACAAAACAAAAACTTCACGAGCTAAAGAAGATCCACAAAAATCTAATCAGATGCCTTGCATGATAAGAAATGACTTAATCTATAATCCCTTTGTAAATGTAAACCAGGCTCTATTGATTTTACTGAATTTATTATATTAACAGGTGCAATATTCCATTTGTATAATTGTACAATACAAATATTAAAAGATTAGCAAGCTATTCACTATGGACTTTAAAGCAAAAAACACATCTGTACAAAATTCCCATGCAGCCTATGTATGTATTCTTTAAGGTTTGTTAGAATCTTAAAGATGGATAATCAAACAGTTTGGTAACCAAATTCTTGATAGATCACTGGATAAAAGTAATGGTATTCCTTAAGAAATCAGCTGGAAAAATTCAGGTGCTTTGTGCATGTTTGAACTACTGTATGAAAATAGCAGAGTTGTGTTCTGGTTTAAAGTGTAATTGAAACCTTTATTTTAAAGTGTACCTCCGAGTATTAATTATTGAATCTTAAATCTGGAACTCTACAAGAGAATTAGCCTTTACAAACAATGTACACCCAACATGTCACTGAATAGCTGCAAAAACTTGAGGGAGATGTGATATATCTCCTAGGATTCTGTATTCACTGGAAGCTTTAGTGTTCTCTAAAAGCTTGGATGTAGTGTCCCATTTACCCTGAAGATGCCATGTCTCTGGAAAAACATGTTGCAGAAACACTTAGCTCTATTTTAATCTGTTAATGCTGTCTGTTGCAATTAATATCAAAACATTGGTGCCTGCATGTACTGTTAAGTTTCAGAACTATATAACTGCACATCCTTAAAGGGGTTGTCTCACTACAAGGATTGCTTTTTATGTTAAAGATCTTGCAAAAAACAAGTCACTTTGCAATTTGTGTCCATTAACAGTGTCCTACCTATTCTTAGATACCCCCTGTATGAGCTGTCATCAGCTTACTCATGTCGTCGAATAGGCTACAGACCTGTTTTGATCTCTCCCGAAAGGCAAAAGCTACAGACCTGGCTTCTTTACTAGCAGCAGCCTTAATAGAGAAGCCAGTAATCATGACCCTTTGAATCAAAATGAAACCAAGAAACAGGACTGGGTAAGATAATTACAATGTATTGAGACACACCCCTTTAAGAACCTAACAGTATGTATCTGTGGAGTGTGTTAGAAAAAAGGACTTTCAAACATTATGTGATGTACCATATTAGTTCATTGGCAAAGGTGGTACCCACAACATTTCTTGTATATAGAATAGTGCTTTCAGGTGTGTCAAAAAAATTACGGTTGGACTAGGTTAACCCCTTAACGACCGGCCACCGACTTTTGTGACCGTCGGTCAGGGGCGGGTCATTGCTGTCTACTATCACAGCCCCATATTTTCAGGAGCATCTCCTGCACCCGGTGCTTAACCCATTTGAATGCGGTGTGCGTTCCAGGCAGTAGCAAACAAAGGGTTCTCCTTGCTTCTGTTTGTGTGATGCAGGCGACACCTGGTGACGATGACCTGAACACGAGCCCGGGGAACGGCCTGCACAAGTCCGTGGACCTAAGAGTACCCCAGAGCTGTCTGTGTACTAGCCAGTGACCAGTACAACACTGTAGTTGAGACCCTAATCACAGCTGTATTCAGACAGAACACAGATTATCTTGTTTTAGCATCTATGAATATGTGCTAATGCAATACTAAGTGTCAAAAAAAAAAAAAAAATGTAAAAACATTTCTCCCTTCAAGGGAATTTTTTAAATAAAAGTAAAAACAAAATCATAAAAAGTGTAAGAAAAAAAAAAAATAATAATAAAGAAATAATTGTGCATTAAATTACACACAAACAAACAAACCAAACATAATAGGTATCCACATGACCATAAAAACCTGTAGAATTATTCTATTAAGTTATTAAGTTGTGTAAATGTGAACGTGCTTTAAAAACATTTTTTAGAAAAACAAAAAAAAAAAATTAAAAAAAATTATTTATAAGTCAACTTAAACTATTCCCCCATAAAGTAAAACTTGTTTAAAATAAAATTATTGAGGCACTACATCCAACTTGCATCATTGAAAAAAAAAAGATACAATGCAATTAAGCAAAAACTAAAAAAAACATTCTGGTCATTAACTACTTTTCAGGCCTGGGAGTTAAGGGGTTACAGCACAATATGACAGTACTAAGGACAATAAGGAGGCAGAGTACAGGTATCATAACTGAATCATTTCATTCATCTTCCATAGAAGATTTGAATATGGTGTTTTAAATGTGCATGTGTAATACAATATCCCCAAAAAATTCCACATAAGTTGTTTACCTAGGGATCTCTTTGTCTCTTTAGAGGTTATAAATGCCAATACATGGAATGTCCAAATGTACTGGAAATTTTAGGGAGGAGACATATATTTTCACAGTCATGAGGACAAATGATTAAATCCGAATTTGCATCTCAACATGTTTGTACCAATACTTTTTTTTTTAAACATGAAAGTTTTTATTATTTTCAAAGTTAATCATCAAATAACAAGTAGGACAATAAAACAGAAAACAAATACCAACTAGCCATAGTCATACTACATCCCTAAAGTTTTCCACAGCAGTAAGATACAAATGTAACAAAAGACGATACAGGGTGATAAGAGTGTAATCAATATCAATCAAAATATGCATGTCAAGCCAGGCTACGAAATATAAACCAAACATGGTTGAAGCTTCCTTTCAGTGTCCTGATGTCTTGTCGACTTTCGAGCTACTCTCAGAAGTCTTCAGGGTTTCAAAGAATTCTGAGTCTAACCAAATCTCCCAATTGTGAGTTAACTCATGGAGTACCTATATTGGTGGATTGCTAGGGAGGTTTCGCATCTGTATTGGAAGTTAACTCTATGTAGAATTTCCTTCAAAGATATGGTGGATGAGGTTTTCCAACCTGTGACCAAGATCCCACCGGCTCGAAACGCTACAGAACCGGATTGCATCCCGTACTTTTAGCGCTTGAGTACTGCATTACATTCCACGTATTAGAGAAATATTAAAGATTTTCTCCTATCAAGCATTCCCGGTCCCGGATGTGATTATGCTTCGCCTCAGTCAGGCGCCGCCTCCGTCCTTTTGTTTGGTGTTTGTGTTGCCAGCCGCCTAGAGCCTCGGAGGATCAAAGAATGCAGTGAAGCCAGGAGATCGACAGACTGCAACATAGAAGAAAAGGCTGGAGTTTGAACTAGCAGGTGAGCCACTACATATGTTTCCTGAGGTTTTCCAATGACTGGCTATAGCTAATCTCATTGCCACAAGAATGTGGAATAAAACCGTTCTAACTGGGATTGGAAAGTCTAGCAGATTAATGTCTAAAAGTGCTAGGGCTGGTGTGAGAGTAATTTTAAGTGAGAACAGTCTAGAGATAAAGTTCTCCACTTGTCTCCACAATTGGGAGGTGACAGGACAGTTCCACCACAAGTAAATAATGTTCCCACCGATACCGCACTCTCTCACAAGCATAATGTTGTCCCTAAGTCACACCACTGGTGGGTGTAAGGTACCATCGGAGGTATACGTTTTTCATAATTTCTAAGTGATTTATACATCTAGAAAATTTGGTGGAAACTAGAGAGACTGAGATCCAAGTTTTATACGAAAAGGTGCAACTTAAGTCCTTTTCCCACTTGATCATATAGTTTGGTTTAGTTTGGTCCGTTGAACTCAATAAAAGGTTGTATACAATAGACAATCCTCGCTCAAAACCTTTTTTCCCAGTTAAGAAATTAAAATAAGTAGAGTGCATTTGGGGTCTGTTGTGGCCGAAAGTAACCAACCTTGGAAGAATATCCGTGATTGTAGGTATTTAAAGAAGTTAGTATGGTCTAAGTCAAACTCAAATGATAGATCAGAGAATGATTTCAAATGATCTGTTGTAATTAAGTGGTTCACATTTACGATCCCTTTAGCTATCCAGTCATGGAGGGAAAGGTGTGGGGAAGCAAGGTGAAAAATAGATAAATGGCATTCAGTTTTTGTAAAGTAAATCCAATTCCTAGCTTTAGCGAATTTCGACCAGTTCTGTAGAGCGTGTTTGAGAGAGGGAAAAGGTGGAAGCGGGTATTTAAGCCCTAATAATTCAGCTATCATCAAGTCCTTGAATGTAAGAGGTCTACCTGATCAATTATTACGATCTGGACCAGTGGATGTGATTTCAGGGAACCCACAGGAAATCAGCTGTTCAAGAACGGAAGCAATGTTATACAGTCTTAAATCAGGTACTAACATGCCTCCCTCCTTGATACTAAGGAATAGGATTTGTTTCCTACATCTTGGTCTTTTTGACCCCCATATGAATTGCAAGATTAGGGACTGAAGCTTGTCAATCCAATTTGATGGTTGTATAAATGGGAGAGATCTTGAGATATATAGAAATTGCGGGAGTAGCAACATCTTAGTGAGAAATATAAGGCTATCATGATAACGGGAGTTGAGACAAATGTTTAATTTCCTTTAATAGGGAATTATATACTGATTCTAAATTTGCGTGAATTGTATTGTCTAAAGAGGGGGTTATTTGAATATCTAAATAGTTGATAAATGAGTCAGCCCAAATAAATTTAAACCTTGATAGGATGGATTTCTGTTGTGGGGAAATATATAAAGGCATAATATGAGACGTTGGTCATATCAATTATAATAGAAACCAAGAGTAGGATTCAAGAATTCGAAGGAGAGCTTTAAGGGAATGTTCAGGATTTTGGCAAATCAACAAAACGTCATCTGCAAACAAGCTAAGCTTGTGTTCACATCCGCTAAGTGTAACACCAGAAATCAGTGGAGACATCCTTATCAATTCAGCTAATGGTTCTACGCACATGATAAATATTAAAGGCGAAAGCGGGCATCCCTATCTAGTCCCATTGGAAATCGGAAATGAGTGTGATAAAAAACCAGAGGCCAATACTTTAGCAGAGAGAGTCGAGTATAGTGAGTGAATGGCATTAGCAATAGGGCCAATAAAACCAACTGCATTGAGATAATCCCAATTAGCCTGTCAAAAGCTTTTTCTGCGTCGAGTGACAGCAAAAAAGATGGGATTTTGTCAGTGGTTATCTTGTGAATTATGTCTAATATCCTCCTTATTCCGTCCCTTGATTGCCTACCCTTCACAAACCCTACTTGATCTTGACCTATGATATGTGGGAGAATATTACTTAATCTATTCGCTATTATTTTGGAGATGAGTTTGATGTCACAATTCAATACGAGAATGTGATCTATAATTACACTTGATCTGCCTCTTTACTCGGTTTAGATATAGTAGTCACAGTTGCGCAAAGTAGTTCACTAGGTGCAACCCCTTTATCCACTAGTGATTGGAAAACTGAAGTGAGAAGTGGGGCTAGAATATCACTAAACAATTTATAGTATTCATTTGAGAGACCATCCGGTAGGGGCTTTATTGGGTTTGGAAGTTTTAATTATGTCTTCAATCTCTTTGATCCCTATTTGTTCGTTCAGTAAAGAAAGCTGTTCTGTATTAAGAGTAGGGAGTTTAACTGTTTGCAAAAAGGAGTTTATTTTTCTTTGGAAATTTTAGGTGTTTCTGGGTCATCCTTCAAGTTGTATAGTTTGTGATAGTACGAAGCGAACGCATTAGCAATGAGTTGAGGGTCGTAGATCTTTGATTTATCTGGATTCATAATATATGGGATTTTGCTTCTCACTTGTAGATTTTTGACCCTTTTAGCTAATAGTTTTGAGGGCCTATCCCCCTGTAAATAGAAGTTCCACTTGAGTCTTGAAAGGTTGGCTTCATATTGAGAGAGATATAGGTTATGTAACTTGTTTCTACAGGTGAATAATTTTTCCTTATTGAGCGGGGAGGGATCTGACTTAAACTGCTTGTCCAAAGTTTCCAATGTTTTGGTTAACTCATCCAAGGCTTGTTCTTTTTTTCGTTTTTCTCTGGAGGACAATTTAATACAGACTCTCCTGATTACCGCTTTATGGGCACACCATAACGTCTCCGCCGAAGGGACCGAGGGAGAGTTTAGGTGAAAATATTCCGTCAATGCGTCTCGGAGTTCCTTCACTATTTTGTGGGATTTCAGCATAAAGTGGTTAATCTTCCAGGTTGAATGAGGAGTCACAGTGAGCCTGTCTGCTAAAGTTAAAAAAATAGGCCCTTGGTCAGACCAAGTCATCGTACTGATTTCTGTTGAAACCACACTACAGAGGGCTCCCCTGTCAACCAAAAAGAAGTCTAGTCTAGAGTGGGATTTCTTGGAGTGGGAATAGAAGGTATAGTCTACTTCCGCTGCATGTTGATACCTCCAAGGTTCGTGTAAGTTTTCTCGTAGGAGGTCATTTTTAAATTCAGGTGCATAATGGAAGTTATCTTTTGACCTATCTAGCGTTTTGTCCACTGCCAAATTATAGTCTCCACAGATCACCAGTTTACCTTTTATCTCTTTTTTAGCTTTTGTGATTATTTATTACAAAGTTATTGTCTACATATATGCGCATAAAGATAAGATGTATAGGGGGTTTTGCAATGAGTACACATTTTAAGATAATGTATCGAAGCCCTTAGGAACACACCAGAATCTAAAATTGAAAAGTACCGATTTTTCGAAATAAAAATTGCAATGCCTGCTTTTTTTTGTGTGAACATTGTATGGAAGGAATAGGGGAACTGTTTGTGCTGTAATCTAAAGGCATCAGATGCTTTTAAGATGTTTTTCCTTGACACACAATATAACTGTTTCTAGTTTTAGATGAACTTCTTCCATAAACAGGACGATTGTGGGGGGAGTTGAGTCCCCATTGACATTTATAGAAAACATAATCTTAATCCCCATATTAGAGTTTTAAGTAAGTAAACTAGTAAGCCTACAGCTGTGGTAGATGGTGTACATGTAACCCAAATTAGAGTAATCAGCAATCCCATGGCAAAGAACAATCTGAGAACAACCATAATAACAATAGGCGCTACAGGGGACTCCTTCGCCTAAAAGAACAGGAAATATTTCCTAAAAAGGAAATCAGAAGTGGGGGAAAGTCCTTCCACAGGCCTGCAAGGGAAAAAGTTGGTTAGTGAGCTACCGAGCAGGGAAAAGAGATCTCTCTGTTACAGAGAGCCAGAGGGGACTTGGTTTTTGTCCCCTAGTGTAGTCAGTCATTGGGTTTGGACTTGATCGACGTGTGGATTCCGACCATATAGAGTGACGATTCCTGTCTATCTTCTCTTCGTTTGGATGTGAGTTTGGCCGGGAGGAGACAGCCCCAGGATAGTAGAGTGTCTCTAGCTGAGGTTGGAGATGAACAAACCACTATAGAGGAGTCTTTAGATATAATTAATTTTACCGGGAATCCCCAGCGATAGGGGATGTTATTGTCTCTCAAGATCTTTGTGAACACGGTGAATTCTTTTCGTTTCAGCATTGTGCCAGCTGAGAGGTCAGGGTAGATTGATATGTGCTTGAAGCGCTCAGGAAGATCCGTTGTATTCCGAATGGCCTTAAGAAACCTTTCTTTAGTTTTAAAGAAATGAATTCTCCCTATTACGTCCCGTGGTATAGAGGGGGACAGGAGCTTGGGTTTAGGGAGTCTGTGTAAAATAAAACTGAAAATTCCCCCAACTCGTAAGGTCCAGGTTCTGAAGCATCTGGAGAGCCCAGGGCCATTAGATTCAGTAAGAAGATTGTGAGAAGCGCATCTGGTTGCAATCTCCAGGGTGGGTTGAGACTTTTTTTTTTTTTAGTTGCCACTCATTTCACTGGTAGGAAATAGAGCTAGGTAGGAAGACACCTCTTCTTTAGTGATACCTATATGTATAAATATATGTATGAGAGGAGCAAATTCAGAGTGGAAATCTTGAGATAGGTTTGAAATGGACTGATGTTCTAGAGCAATAGTTCCCAAATTCAGTAGTACAGATGGTAATTTGTCTATATAGCTGATATTCAAAGTAGTGAGGGGAATAGAATTCTCAGGGCTAGGAGTTGTTCCTAAGGAGAGAATAAGAGTTCCGCTGGGAGTAATAACTGATGATATTATAGAGATTGGGCTTTCTGGTTTTAAGTTTCAGCCCAGGTCAGTCCAAGGTATATTGAACTCTCTCCTTTCACGTTTTAGTCATATATTAGAGGAGTTAAGAGAAGCTAAAATATGGGTATGTCAGGGGCTGCCTCGTGGGCAAGATGGCGGGTCTCCCCTGCAGCAACTGCCTCTCACCTCTTAAACAGCAGGACAGCTGGGTTTGCAGGTCGGGAGGGTTCAAATCCGATCCTGATGGGTGCAGCGAGTGAAGAGCGCACTTCAGTCTCCTCTAATCCGCAATGGGTGGACCGCGAGGTATACAGTGATTTCGGTGACCTGGTGTGGAAGATGGCGGGTCACCACAGCTACTCCTGCCTTGCTTCTCTTAATGGCAGTTCACAGGCCGGAGTCGGAGCCAGGCGCCGCACGGGTGATTGCACGGCCGGAGCCTCACGTACCGGTCAGCGCTGGAGTCGGGCAGATTTCTAGGTAAGTGCAGCTGCCGAGGTCTGTTTGAAGCTGCGTCCTTCTTCTGCGAGCTGCAGGGTAAGATGGCGCCGGTCAGCGCCACTCCACTCGGCGGGAGAAGAGGCGCCCTGGGTCCAGGAATACACCGCCGACAGTCTCACCCGGAGGTCCGGAGTGTCAGGGGTCCAAACTGTACCAGGTCAGGTACTTTAGAGGACAAGTAGAGGCTTATTTGAGCTGTTTTTGTGAGGGTTCCCTCGGAGCTCCTGCACTATGCGTCTGCCAGGATGAAGGTTCAGGCCACGCCCCCCAATACTTTTTAATATGAATGAAATAAAGCAAATCATTTTCTTGAATCTAAGCCATGGAGATACAGAGCCTTTCTATTGCTGGATTTCAAGTTTAACCGCTAATAGCTCCAGGTAGATCTCTGGATTCTCCACGTGACTGGATGGTCTCTAATTCCTATGGAAGTGAAGTGACTGAATGTGAATATTTAAATTATTAAATCCAGTTAAATAGTTCAGCATAGTAACAAGTATGCCTAGAGAAGACCTTCTGGTTACTCCCAGAAAAAGAGGCGTCGCTATGCCACAAGCTCAAACCCTGGATAAAACGGCTGCTGCCCCGAATCTGTACCGCCCGACCTGCTAATAGAGAGAAAACTACTGTGAACTGGGGAGGGTGACTCTCCTAAACCACGCAGCCATCACTCTGCCTGTGCGTGCGCCAGGAGGGGCCGGGAGGGGCCCTCCGGCTGGCACGTGATGTCTACCGCCGCCAGCGGGGGACGCTCTTCAACCACCCAAGGGCCGCTTTCACAGGGAGAGTGACAGCAGAAGATGAGGGGCTAAAAGGGAAGTATTATTTTTTATTTTTTTTAACTTTACCAATGGGGAAAAGACCCATTCCCCTTGAAATTTTATAACCCCGGGCCTATTCCCTTTGGGGAATTTTAAAGGGGGGGGAAACTTTTAAAGGGAAATTTTAAAAAAGGGGGCCTTTTAACCTCTAATTATAGAGGGGGACCTACCCCTTGGAATTTTTAAAGGGACCGACTGTGTTTTTTAAGGGGACCCTTTTAACCCCCTAAAAAAGGGGGAACCTTTATTAACTTGCGTTTATTTAAACGGGACCCTTAAAATTCAAATAGGGGGCAGCCCCTTTAAATTTGGGGGGACCTGTTAAACCAATGGGGGCCTTTTGGGAATGTGAATTAAATTTAAAGGGGTTGGGTTTATTTCCCTAATTTTTAAAAGGGGGCCGATGCACTCTAAAAATTTGGGGTCATGCCCCCAATTAAAGGGGAATTTTTTTTTAAAGGGGAAAAACTTTTTTCCCGGTTTTTTTTAATAAAAGGAGACCCTTAGGGAAACCTGTTTTAATTTTAAGGGGTTGTTTGTTTTAAAAAGGAATTTTTTATGATTTTTTTTATTTTTAAAAACTTTCCTCTAAAAACCTTGCCCCCCGGGTTTTTTAAAAAAGGGGACCTTTGACCTGCAATTAAAAGGGGACCTTTGCCCCCGGAAAAATTTTAAAGGGGCCTATGCACTGTAAATTTTTTAAGGGTAACCTATCCCCCTGTTTTGTTTAGGGGGGGGCCCTATGCCCTGCAATTTTTAAAGGGGGACTTATAACTGTAATTAAAGGGGGGACCTTTCCCATCTTTTTTAAAGGGGACCTTGCACCGCAAATTATTAAAGGGGACTAAGCCCCTTGTTTTTTTTTTGGGGGAGGGCCCTATGCACCTAAAAAATTATAAAGGGGCCCTTTTTCAAGTGAATTATAGGGGGGACCTTTGCATTTAATTAAAAAAGGGGGGACCTTTGCCCCCGCTAATTTTAAAGGAAACCCCCTATGCACCGCAAATTTTATAAAGGGACCTTTTCCCCTTCTAATTATAATGGGGCCCAAAGCATCTCCCAAATTTATAAAGGGGACCTAGGGCACTTGCAAAATTTTTGAGGGGACCTATGCATCTGCAAATTTTTACAGGGGCCTAGGCCCCGGCTTTTTTTAAAAGGGGGGGAACCTTTTGCACCCAAATTTTAAAAAGGGGGAAATCTTTTTGCACCAACAAATTTTTAAAGGGGACCTATGACCTTTTTAATTTTTGAGGGGAAAAAGAAATTGCTATTTAAAAGGGGGGGTACCATTGCATGCAAAATTAAAAGGGGGGGCCTATGCACCTGCTTTTTTAGGGGGAAACCTATGCACCTCCCGAAATAAAAAGGGGGACTTATGAAACCTGTGAATTATAGAGTGTACCTTTGAAACTAATTAACGGGGACCCTTTGCCCCCTGCTAATTAAAAAAGGGGGAACCTATGCATCTGCAATTATAAAGAAAACCCTTTGGGACTTGCAAATTATAGGGGGGACCTATGCTTTTCAAATTTTACGGGGCCCTATGCACCGGGAAAATTATAGGGGGGACATATGCCCCCTTGCATTTAAAGGGGGTTCCCAAAAGAAACCTGCTAATTAAAAGGGGGGTCCTATGCAACCTGTTAGAAAAAAGGGGGGACCTATTCCCTGTCTAAATGTAGAGGGGACCTATATACCAGCCTAATTGTAGAGGAGACCTATATATATACCTAACTATGGAGAGGACTTATATATCTTCCTAACTATGGAGATGACCTATATATCTGCCTATCTATGGAGGGCCACTTATATACATACCTACCTAAGAGTTACCTGGATACCTATCTAAGTAGGAGACCTATATTTCTACCTACTGAGGGGGCATATATAACTACCTACTGACCAAAGGGGCATACATACCTATTTAATATAAACACTATAAAAATGGGAACGGTACTAAATTATATTTCCTGCACCCCTTAAAGGACATGGCTGTGGCTGATCTTCTGAGGGTGCAGGGGATGGAGTTCAGGCCGCACAGTATGATACTGGGGATACAGGCCACAGCCGTAGCACAATCTCCAGGGGAGTGGTCCTCTTTTTTATTTTTACCCAGGACACTCTGCCGGTTAGCTGTGGCTCATACACACGCCCCCCCGTTCTGCAAAATAAAGCCCCCACCTATCATCCCATAACCCCCACCATCACCCCATGGGGAGTTTGTACAGAAACAGGGACCGGGTAAGGAGCTGCTGGTAAAGAAAGGATTCTAAGATATGTGTATGGTAAATCCTGCAGAGATGAGTCGTGGCCGGGAGAAGTCATCATGGCGGTCTGGGCCGAATGGAAAAAAACCAAGAGGCAGACAACATCTCTGATAAGAAAATACGTCAAAGGTGAGTCACCCGCAGTTACTACACTATAATCACTTCTATGTCTGCAGAGCCTATGCACACCTGATACATGTCATTATGGGCGACATGTATGATCGGGATTTGCGCCTGTTTTCTGCGAAAACTGCGGCTCACAGATCCGAATCCCCTGTCGGACGCAGGGATGCGATGTTAGGCGCAACCTTTGGCACTTTCAGCTGCGCCTAACATGAAGGGGCGTGCAATGGGCGCGGTGTGTGCGTTCTGGGGTGGGACGCGGCTCTTTCGAATACTCCGAGGCATGCATGATCGCGGGTCGGAAAAGTGGGGCGCATTGCAGCGCTCGCCAGCTCCGACAGGCAGACCTAATTGAAGTTGGTCTAAATGAGCCGGAGGAGGCGAAGTGAAGCGAGAATGTAACATGAGAGGAAACATATAGAAGATCACAAAAGAAATCTCGGACCTCAGCTCCGTGCGGCATGGAGTATGATTCCCAAAAAAAATCACTTTTATTAGGTGTAAAACATTATCTGAAAAAGAGCTAAAACCTTAAAAAAAAAAACATAAAAAAAAAACACTTTCCAAAAATCTAGAAGGACGCAACATCAGGAATTAGGATCGTGGAAATTGCCGGGAAATACAGTAATTCAAATTCTGTAAGTGCTTCTCATTGGTCGGCAGAAACCAGCCAATCAGAATAGGAGCGGCAGTGACCCATTAAAACCTATGGAGAAGTATTGACCAATCAAATTCAAAGGCGGGACAGTTCAAAATACAGTAAAAATGCAGAAAAGAGTTGATTGATTGAGCTAGAGGGGGCTTGGCTATCTCGGCCAATCAGAGCGCGAGCTACTTTCTCCCATTGTAGTCTTTGGCCAGATCGGGGCACTGAAATCTCAGCGCCGTGAGGCATGGAGTATTAGTAAATAAATCGTTTTTATTAAGTGTAAAACATTCTCTGTCAAAGAGCTAATACCGTCTATAAGCATACAGAAATAAAATCACTAACAAGGCGTTTGTCGCCGAGACCAGCGCTACATCAGGAATTGGGATATTCAAAATTGCCGGGAAATACAGTAATTCAAATTATGTACGCCTTTCTCATTGGTTGGCATAAACCAACCAATCAGAATAGGAGCGATAGTGACCCATTATAACCTATGGAGAAGTATGGACCAATCACAGGCAAAGGCGGGACAGTTCAAAATACAGTAAAAATGCAGAAAAGAGTGATTGGTTGAGCTAGCGGGGGCTTGGCAATCCTGGCCAATCAGAATAGGAGCGACAGGGACCCATTATAACCTATGGAGAAATATTGACTAATCAAATTCAAAGGCGGGACAGTTCAAAATACAGTAAAAATGCAGAAAAGAGCTGATTGGTTGAGCTAGCAAGGGCTTGGCTATCTCGGCCAATCAGAGCGCAAGCTACTTTGTCCCATTGTAGTCTATGGCCAGATTGGGGCAATGAAATCGTGGCTCTCAGCGCCGTGCGGCATGGAGTATGATTAAAAAAATAATTTTTATTACGTGTAAAATATTATCTGAAAAAGAGCTGAAACCTTCTATAAACATAAATCAATTAAATCCTTAACAACGCGTTTGTCGCTGAGACCGGCGCTGCATCAGGAATTGCGATATAGAGAATTGCCGGGAAATACAGTAATTCAAATTCTGTAAGCTATTCTCATTGGTCGGCAAAAACCAGCCAATCAGAATAGGAGCGACAATGATCCATTATAAGCTATGGAGAATTATTGACCAATCAAATTCAATGACGGGACAGTTCAAAATACAGTAAAAAGGCAGAAAAGAGCTGATTGGTTGAGCTAGCGGGGGCTTGGCTATCTCGGCCAATCAGAGCGCGTGCTACTTTTTCACATTGTAGTCTATGGACAGATCGGGGCACTGTAATCTCAGCACCGTGAGGCATAGTGTATTAGTATATATATTGTTTGTATTAAGTGTAATAAATTCTCTGTAAAAGAGCTGAAACCTTCTATAAACATACAGAAATAAAATAACTAACAACGCGTTTGTCGCCGAGATCGGCACAACATCGGGACTTGGGATATTCGAAATTGCCGGGAAATACAGTAATTCATATTCTTTAAGCTCTTCTCATTGGTCGGCAGAAACCAGCCCTTCAGAATAGGAGTGACAGTGACCCATTATAAGCTATGGAGAAGTATGGACCAATCAAATTTAAAGGCAGGACAGTTCAAAATACAGTAAAAAGGCAGAAAAGAGCTGAGTGGTTGAACTAGCGGGGGCTTGGCTATCCCGGCCAATCAGAGCGCGAGCTATTTTCTCCCATTGTAGTCTATGGACAGATCGGGGCACTGAAATCTCAGCACCGTGAGGCATGGAGTATTAGTAAATAAATCATTTTTATTAAGTGTAAAACATTCTCTGTAAAAGAGCTGAAACCTTCTATAAACATACAGAAATAAAATAACTAACAACGCGTTTGTCGCCGAGATCGGCGCAACATCGGGAATTGGGATATTCGAAATTGCCGGGAAATACAGTAATTCAAATTCTTTAAGCTCTTCTCATTGGTCGGCAGAAACCAGCCAATCAGTTTGGCGCAAAAAGTTCAGTTGTACGCATATTGTGTTATACATATTTGAAAGTAAATTACGCCTGTAGTCAGGGGTTTGCGAAGGCTGCATATTAATCCATATAATATTTAAATACTCTTATGCAGTCCGTGCGTCTCATTTTGGCGCAGAGATTTCAGTTGTACGCATATTTTTTGTTATACATATTTCTAGTAAATTACGTTTGAAGTCAGTGGGTGAATCCCTGCCATTTTAAATCCATTTTAGTATTTAAATACTCTTATTGCAGTCCGTGCGTCTCAGTTTGGCGCAAAGAGTTCAGTTGTACGCAGGGGCGTAACTAGAGATGCCAGGGCCCCAAAGCAAACATTTGGATGGGGCCCCCTCCCCCTCCCTGACCACCTCCCTGACCTCGAACATTTGCCAGGACATGCTGTTAGATAATGTAGATTATACAAGGAGTGAACACTTCACCATACGTATCGCCATCATATGGCTACCAAACAAATCCACTATACCAAGACTAACATTAACAATAACACTACTACATATGGACCTGATTATACTGCCAGAACATGACCACAAAGTGACTGAATAATACCCCTACACTATTACTGATCAGTACACAAAGACCAATAGTAACGCCAGATAGTGACCATATAGTGGTAGTTACTAGTGTACACAGGCTCTGCAGACTGTATATAACCACCATACAGTGACCATATAGTGGTAGACACCTGTGTACATAAGCTCTGCAGACTGTATATTACCTCCATACAGTGACCATATAGTGGTATATACTAGTGTACACAGGTGCTCTACAGACTGTATATTACCTCCATACAGTGACCATATAGTGGTAGACACCAGTGTACACAGGCTCTGCAGACTGAATATTTCCACCATACAGTGACCATATAGTGGTAGACACCAGTGTACACAGGCTCTGCAGACTGATATAACCACCATACAGTGACCATATAGTGGTAGACACCAGTGTACACAGGCTCTGTAGACATATAAGTGATTACAGTGTGACTCACAGGTGACGTTTCTCTGACGAGTCGTTGACTTTCCCTTTGTTCTACATCCAGTCCAGTCCGCCATCATGACGTCTCCCGAACACTTTTTCCTGCAGATTTAGACAGAAATATCTTAGAATCCTGACTTTTCCAGCACCTGCCCCCCTGGCTATATATATGGTCCATTTAGGCAGGCAGGGTTTAGATAGGCTATATGGGGTCCCAGATAGGCAAGGTTTAGGTAGGCAATAGAGTCCCCATATAGGCAGGCAGGGTTAAAGTAGCTATAGGGAGCCATACAGGTAGACAGGGGTTAGGTGGGCTATAGGGGCAATATAGGTAGGTCGACAGGGTTTAGGTAGCTATAGGGCCCAATATAAGTAGATAGGCAGGCTTCAGAGGGGCTATATAGGTAGGCAAGCTTTAGGGGGGCTATAGAAGCTAGATAGGCAGGCTTAGGGGGGCTTTATATAGGCGGGCTTTATATAGGCAGGCTTCAGGGGGGCTATATAGGTAGGCAAGCTTTAGGGAGGCTATAGGAGCTATATAGGCAGGCTTAGGGGGCTTTATATAGGCAGGCTTAGGGGGGCTTTATAGGGGGAGCTTCATACAGGCAGGCTGGGGGGCTTCATACAGGCAGGCTAGGGGGTTTGATTCAGGCAGGCTAGGGGGGCTTCATACAGGCAGGCTAGGGGGGTTTTATGGGCGGCTAGGGGGGTTTTTAAGGGGGCTTGGGGGGTTTTAACGGGCAGGTGGGGGGTTTTAGGCAGGTAGGGGGTTTTTATAAGGCAGGCTAGGGGGCTTATACGGGCAGGTGGGGGGGCTTTTTAGAGCAGGTTAGGGGGTTTTATAAGGCGGGTTTGGGGGCTTATACAGGAAGGTAGGGGGCTTTATAGAGGCGGCTAGGGGGGTTCAACAGGAGGTGGGGGGGTTTAAAAGGGGCAGGCTGGGCTTTTAAGGCAGCTAGGGGGTTTTAAAAGGGGGCTTGGGGGGTTTTATACAGGAGGCTAGGGGGGGTTTTTAAAAAGGGGCGGCTAGGGGGGTTTTATAGAGGAGGCAGGGGGGTTTATAAGGCAGGCAGGGGGGTTTTTAAGCGGCTAGGGGTTTTATAAGGCGGGCGGGGGGGTTAAAAGGGAAGCGGGGGGGGTTTTTATAGAGCAGGCTAGGAGGGCTTCAACAGGCGGGCAGGGGGCTTTTTAGATCAGCCCCTAGGGGGCTTTATGAGGCAGGCTTAGGGGTTTTAACGGGAAAGGGGCTGGGGGGGGCTTATAAGGCAGGGTGGGGGGGGTTTCAACAGCAGGCTAGGGGGCTTTATAGAGGCGGCTAGGGGGGCTTTTTATAGAGGCAGGTGGGGGGGTTTTAACAGGCAGGTTTAGGGGGTCATACGGAGGTAGGGGGCTTTAAGAAGCAGCTAGGGGGGCTTTATAGAGGCGGCAGGGGGTTTCATAAGGCCGGGCTAGGGTGGCTTTTTTAGATGGGGGTAGGGGCTTTATAGAGGCAGGCTTAGGGGGGTTTATACAGGAAGGCTAGGGGGGCTTTATAGAGGCAGGCTAGGGGGGGTTTCATACAGGCAGGCTAGGGGGGCTTTATAGAGGCAGGGTAGGGGGGCTTCAACGGGGGCCGGCTTGGGAGGGGTTTTTTTAAGGCGGGCTTGGGGGGGTTTTTTACAGGAGGCTAGGGAGGCTTCTACAGGCAGGCTAGGGGGGTTTCAAAAGGGCGGCTAGGGGGTTTTTATAAACAGGTGGGGGGGCTTTATAGAGGAGGCTAGGGGGCTTCAAAGGCGGCTGGGGGGGGTTTATTGGGGCAGGCATAGGGGGGGGTTTATCAGCCAGGCTAGGGGTTTCATACAAGAGGTAGGGGGGGCTTTAGAGGAGGCAGGGGGGGGCTTTAAGAAGCGGGGGGGTTAGGGGGGGTTCTACAGCAGGCAGGGGGGTTTTAAAGGGGAAGCGGCTTAGGGGGGGTTTAAAGGGGGCCCAGGTAGGGGCTTCAAAAAAGAGGCTAGGGGTTTTTTAGAGGCGGCTAGGGGGGCTTATAGAAGCAGCTTAGGGGGGGCTTCATACGGGCAGGCTGGGGGGGTTTTTATAGAAGCGGGCTTGGGGGGGTTATCAGGCAGGCTAGGGGGGGCTTTAAGAGGCAGGGGGGGGGGGGTTTTTCATACAGGCAGGTAGGGGGCTTTTAGGGCGGCTTAGGGGGTTTATACAGCCGGGCAGGGGTTTCAACGGCAGGCTAGGGGGGCTTTAGGAGGCAGGCAAGAGGGGTTTAGAAGGCAGGCTGGGGGGGGGTTTTATAAAAGGCGGGTTTTAGGGGCTCATGGGCGGGCTATGGGGGCTTTTTAGAGGGGCTTAGGGCTTTATAGAGGCAGGCTTGGGGGGGCTTCAACATTTGGGCTAGGGAGGCTTATGAGCAGGTTTGGGGGGGCTTCATACGGCAGGAGGGGGGCTTTTACGGGTGGGCTGGGGGGGCCTTATAAGGCGGGTTTGGGGCTTTATAGAGTCGGGTTAGGGGGCTTATACAGGCAGACTGGGGGGCTTTAATAGAGGGCAGGCTTAGAGGGGCCTAAGGCAGGCTGGGGGGGCTTTATAGGGGCAGCTAGGGGGCTTTCTTTTAAACGGGCCTAGGGGCTTCATACGGCAGGCTGGGGGGGCTTTTAGAGGAGGAGGGGGGTTTTATACAGGCACCGGGGGGGGCTTCATACACGGCATGGGGGGCTTCATACAGGCAGGCTATGGGGGGTTTCAACAGGCGGGCAGGGGGGCTTTACGGCACCCTAGGGGCTTCATACAGGCGCCAGAGGGGTTTATAGAGAAGCCTGGGGGGGGCTTCATACAGGCAGGCAAAAAAAGAAACACAATTTACCGGCGGCCCAGGGCCCCCCTGTGCCCGCTCTCATCTCTCTCTCACCCGGGGCGGCGCGGTAAAGTGACCCCGGTGAACCCACGTGATCAGTGAGAGCCGGGGGGGAAGTCAGATGGACGAGGAGTCTTTTTCTGCTATGGGGCAGCGCTCCCTGAACGCTGGGGGCCGGAGGGCCCCGGGGGTTCAGATCTAACATCCCCGGGGGCCCCCGCACCCCCGGCCCCGGGTGAACTAGTATGTTCACTCCCCGGGGGCCCCAAGAGCGGATTCCCGGGGTAGCGCGGGGTGCAGCCCCCCGGGCCGGGGGGCCCCCTAAGGACCGGGGGCCCCGGAGCAGTTGCATTCTGCTACCCCGGGGAGTTACGCCCCCGGTTGGACCATATTGTGTTATACATATTTCCTAGTAAATTACGTTGAAGTCTGGTGTGAAGGGCCCCCATTTAATCCATTAACATTTAAATACTCTTTTTGCAGTCCCCTGCTCTCGTTTGGCGCAAAGGTTTATTGTACGCATCGGTTATACCATTTGAAAGTAAAATTACGCCCCGAGTCAGTGGTTTCGAAGGCTGCCAATTAATCCCTATACCTTTTTAATACTTCTATTTTCTGTGCTCTCAGTTTGGCGCTAAACGTGCTTTGACGATGTTTGTTGAAAAAATATCAAATTTCTACTCCTACGGGAGTTGTAAAGTCGGGGGCGAAGGGAAAAAACCTGTTTATTTTGTGTTACGGTTTTCCCCCGACCGCATTTTTACATAATTTGATAGAAACAAATTTGTTTCTAAACCTATTTGGGTGTTGGAAATTAAGGGATTTAAAATCTGTGATTTGCCGTCTTTCAATAATAGACGTCAAAAAAATCTTCCATTTCCTTTTAAAATTTTTTTTTTCTGAAAAGGGGGCGAATGCAGGTGGTAACGACAAAGAGGGGTGTAAATGGATAAAGGGGGGGGAAGGGGCCCTTCCATGCTGACGACAACTGCAAGCCCGCGGTTTGTTGGGTTTGGGCCCTCATCCGTCATCACTGGGGCGGGGCCCTGGAACTCATAATGAACAGGTTTCCAACGTTCTTCATGGTTAACGCAACCTGACCAGCAGTCTTACCCCCTCGTCCCCCCCGTCATGGCCACAAATGTCGTCATCTTATCGTCAGCACCGTCCCCATGAAGCGAAGGCAGCCCCCAAATTTAAAATCATGTACCCCCCATGTGGAAACATTTTTGAAAACATTTTTGATGACAAAATGCATTGGGGTCAGAAGGGTTTTCAAAAGATCAAGAGCCAAAGGGATGATTTTGTCTGCTCTGACGCCCAAACGTTATGCCATCAGAGGAGGGGAATAAGCCGGTCAATCGCAAAAATCGGCAACGCCTTGCAGTCCTGTTTTTTTGTAGCCCCAGCTCCAGGGTTTAAAATTAGGACGAGGAACCACCTGTGTTGATGATGATAATGATGATGTGACGAATTGCGGATCCAACCGGGTCTTTTCAGCAAAATTTGCTTCGAGCACTTCATCACGAGGGGAAAGACAAAGGGGGGTGTGTCAAAAGGGGCCCGCCTAAAAAAGGTTGAGGCGTCGCCAAGTCCGCTGAGATATTCCCCACCCCATCATCAGGAAACACCGCCCCTCGCTTATCGCCGTCAAAAATTTCCCAGGACCTCTAAAAACCGGCCTTTGTAAAATAAAAGCCTCTGTTTCCCCCCAGCGATGTCATATGCTCCCTTTTTGTGCATCTAGAGGAAAGAATTTTGGGTGTTTAACCACCACCAACATATCTATACATGCAGCGAATGCATAGTTGAAATAAAGGGGAAACACTTGGGAAAGATCCCCGGGTTCCCAAACCCCGCCCGGTTTCCCAACCCACGGTCACACCCTCTGTTCCCCCCTCCTCCCCAGACCAAGCGTTCCTCAGCTGCCATGTCTCCAGCTTCTGGGCAAGGTTTTACCCTCCCTTCAGCCCCAACTTTGCTCGAGAACCCCCACCACCGCCAAGACCATTCCCCCCCTTCTCCTTCCCCCATTTTGATCTGCAGCCGTACAGGGGCCCCGCAGCACCCACCCTTCTGTCTACAGGTTTGGAGCAGAAGAAACACTTTGGCCCTTAGAAATTTTCCCCTTTCCCCCGGGTGGACACAGATGTTTTCCCAACACATGGCCCTTGCCAGCCCCCAATACCAGATCCCGACCAGGCTTTTCTTTTTTTTCCCCGGAAAAGCCATCCTGCCCTGGCCACACGGTCATCAAAATCTAAAGGGTTGTCGCATCTTGCCCGGGAAAAAGCCATCTGCCCCCCGATACGGATAGAAAGCATGGCCAAGGCCGCAATATTCTCTGTGACAGCTCACCGGGGAGGGATGAGTCTCTGGGGGTGACGGTTCCCTTCAGGCTCGGCGCCCCGCTCTTGAAAACCGCGGGAATGGTGAGGGTTTTTTCCCCCCCATGGCCCCGGGTAGCATCATGTGCCCAGAAAAAACAAGATGTGTTAAAATTAATCTGTCTTGGAGACCGTCATCACACAGGTCAGGAGCTGTGGACGGCTCTTCGCAATGAACCTTGTGCCAGGCAAGGTGGTGTGCGATAACGGTCTAAAACTCCTGGCTGCCCTTAAGATTGGTAGGCTGGAGCAAATCCCTTGCCTGGCACACGTCATGAACCTCGTCATCCAGAAATTTCTAAAGCGCGACCCGGGTTTGGACAGCCTGCTGAGGAAGGCTCGAGGTCTGAGCTCACACTTCCGCCGTTCGCACCCTGCTTTATCCTGGCTGGCTGCGTTACAGCATCAGCTCGGCCTCCCCGTCAACTGTCTTATTGTTGATGTGGCAACACACTGGAATTCCACTCTCCACATGCTCTAGCGATAGTGGCCGCAGCGCAATGTCATTACGCAGTACGAAGTGACACATGGCCTGACAAGCAGTGGTGCGGACCTCGGGATGTTGAGCCACCGAGAGTGGAGGCAGGAGAAAGAGCTCTGAACCATCTTTGCCAGTTTTGAAGAAGCCACAAAAATGGTCAGTGCTGACAATGCCCTTGTCAGCATGAGTATTGTGGTGATCTTAGTTCTGAAACAATCGTTAGACACTCTGAAACAGCAGGTCCCACCAGCGATGAAGGAGGAGATGGACACAGATGCGGACACAGAGCCTATCTCTCCGTTGAATCCAGAAGGCCCGACAGTTTCACAACTTTATCGGTCTTCATTAGGCAGTGGTTCAGGGTCCAGGGCTAGTGCAAGGCGGCGCCTCAGCTCTCAGGGTACAGCATCTGAGGCAAGTCAGGGCTATGTTGAAGCTATCGACTATCACTAGTTAAGATACCTAATATAGTATGGAAGAGGATTTTATAAAATAATCTCATTTATGAAATGCCAAAAACCTGCAGTGGAAGCAAGAGATGACATTGGTAAAAACAAACTGAACCTCAGCACACATTTTGATCAAATAAACAGTCTATAGTTGGTAAATAAATTCTAATCCAGGGTATTTCTAGGCCCATAAGTTAACGAAGAACTTATTTTTAGAATGAATAACTTCTACTTGTAAGCAGGCAGAAACTATTCTATAACCAGAGTTCCACTCTAATAGCCAGATTGATAAGGTCATCATTTCTGGAAGAATATTTCCAACTTCTAATTCATCTTAAATATAACCAAATAATCCTTCTTTTGAAATTGCTTCGAGAAAGCTAATATCTGAAACTTGAGAGCATATTGTCTTTTTGTAGAATTACCTTATCTTAATT
Organism: Phyllomedusa bahiana; assembly: GCA_025379985.1. Classification (NCBI taxonomy): domain Eukaryota; kingdom Metazoa; phylum Chordata; class Amphibia; order Anura; family Hylidae; genus Phyllomedusa; species Phyllomedusa bahiana. Next base: position 23,832 of record JAODAL010025687.1, on the reverse strand, counting down.
ACAGTAGGGAGGAGGCATCAGAGGAAGTTCAAGCTGGGGTGTTAAATTTCCAATGAAAAGAGGACCATGAAGTGATCAAGACAAAACATATATTCGTAAGACTAAGCTTATTCCCACAGGAGTTATTACCAAGACATGAGTTATCCAGTGAGGAAAATGGCACAATATACTAGTAATTATCTTGGCTTAACCCCTTCAAGACCCGGGTTTTTTTTTTTGTGACACGTTCGTTTTTCCCTCCTCGCCTTCTCAAAGCCATAACTTTTTTATTTTTCCACCTACATAGACACATGAGGGCTTTTATTTTTGTGGTACAAGATGTACTATCTAATGGTTTTATTCACTATAATATAGAATATACTGGGAAACCGCAAAAAAATTCCAAGTGGGACAAATTGTGAAAAAAACTTATTTTCGCCATGTTTCTGGGTGATTTGCTTTTAGGGCGTTCAATCTTCGGTAAATATAATGTATTATCTGTATTCTACATGTTGTTACGCATACGGCAATACCAAACATGTAGGGTTTCCGTTATGTTTTGGTAACGTAAAAAAATTCCAAACATTCTCTATTTTTGACATTTGCGCCGCGGCGCCAGCTTGTGCGACCAATAACTTTTTTGTACTAACACCTACGGACGCCAGTACATTTTTTGCGGGCTGAAATGTACTTTATTCGCTAGTAGTTTGGAATGCATGCGACTTTTTTGATCATTTTTATTCCATTTTTTGAGTGACGTAAAATGACCAAAAAACGCAATTTTGGCGTTTGGAATTTTTTTTCTTCTACGGTATTCAGCGTACGGGATAAATGATGTTATATTTTAATAGATCAGACTTTTTCGGATGCGGCGATACCAAATATGTGTAACTTTTTTATTATTTTAATGATTTTATTTGTAAAATGGGGGAAAGTGGGGTGATTTGAACTTTTAATACTTTTTTTTTTTGTACTTTAAAACTTTATTATTATTTTTTTTTACTGTAACATTTAGTCCCACTATGGTGCTTGACCACTAGGGGGCGCGATTGTTAATACAACCTAATGCATTGCCTATGCAATGCATTAGGGTGTACAAAGATGGCGGTTTCCCCACTTCCTGTCTGCGGACCGAAGTGGGGCAAACCGGCCAGGGTAAATGACAGGAGCCTTCACAAGGCTCCCCACTACCATGCCCGGTCGTCTGATCGGCGCAGCTATGCCGATGACCGTACCGATCGGTGCACGGCACCGATCGGCGTTCATTCAGACGCCGCGGCCATCTTTGCCGCGGTGTCTGATGGGTAAAACAGCGCCAGCGGGCGCCAGGGATTTAACCGTTGTGCAGTCAGATACCAGGAATACAGGATATAGCAGTATCAAAACACTAGGGAAGCACACCAACAAACTGGCAGCAAGTGTGGGATGAAGTGAAGTAATAAAGGAGCCAGTGTCCATGATCTCCAATCAATAATGTGCCCTTTAAGTTTTAAAGCGCCGGCACGTGTGCACCAAGTGAGAGCATAGAAGCAGCGGGGAGAGATGAGTGATGGCTAGGCCGGGGGATGCAGACACGAGTGCATCCATGGTCCAGAGTGGGGACCAGGGTGTTCTTTATGATAATTGGTAACTTTTAGCAATAAATTTGTACAATTACTAATACTATGAAAAATAATTCTATTCATGGGTGTAGCTGTAGCAGTAATATCAGTTGCTACGGGGCCTGGAGGTTTAGGGGGTTCTCTCAGGTGTAGGAACAATTTATGTACCTAAACTGGTAAACAGTAAGATGGTAGTTTTTACACATTTAGGGCGACATGTATGAACGGGCTTTTCGCCTGTTTTCAGGCGTAACATGCGCCTCCCGGGCCGATTCCCCCTGTCGGACGCAGGGATGCGATGTTAGGTGCAGCGTTCGCCACTTTCGGCTGCGCCTCACATGAAGGGGCGGGCAATGGGCACGGTGTGGGCGCGCTGTAGGCGTTCCGGGGCGGGACGTGGCGAGCTCAAAAACGCCGAGGCATGGACGATCGCGAGTCGGCAAAGTGCGGCACATTGCAGCACTCGGCAGCTCCGACAGTCAGACCTGGTTTATTTTGGTCTAAATGCTCCGGCGGATGCAAAGTGAAGCGAGAACGTAACATGAGAAGAAACATAGAAGATCGCAACAGAAATCTCAGCGTTCAGCGTCGTGCAGCATGGAGTATGATTCCAAAAAAATCGCCTTTATGAAGACGGAAAACATTCTCAGAAAAGAGCTGAAATCTCTAGGATATAGAAAATTTATGTACTAAATAAAAAAAATTTCACTTTGCAAAAATCTAGAACGGCCGCCATATCAGCGAATGTAGGATTATGGAATTGCCGGGAGAAATACAGTAGTTAATAAGGGCTGAAAGCCTTCTTCATTGGTCGGCGCAGAAACCGGCCAATCAGAATAGGAGTGACAGTGAACCATTAAAACCTATGGAGAAATATTGACCAATCAGAATCAAAGGTCTGGACAGTTCAAAATACAGTAAAAATGCAGAAAAGAGCTGATTGGCTGAGCTAGCGGGGGCTTGGCTATCTTGGCCAATCAGAATAGGAGCGACAGGGACCCATTATAGCCTATTGAGAAGTTTGAACCAATCAAAATCAAAGGCGGGACAGTTCAAAATACAGTAAAAATGCTGAAAAGAGCTGATTGGCTGAGCTAGCGGGGGCTTGGCTATCTTGGCCAATCAGAATGGGAGCGACAGGGCCCCATTATAGCCTAGGGAGAAGTTTGAACCAATCAAAATAAAAGGGCGGGACAGTTCAAAATACAGTAAAAATGCAGAAAAGAGCTGATTGGCTGAGCTAGCGGGCGCTTGGCTATCCCAGCCAATCAGAGCGCGAGCTACTTCTCCCATTATAGTCTATGGAGAGATCAGCGCAATGCAATCTCGGCGCTCAGCGCCGTGCGGCATGGAGTATGAATAAAAAAATCATTTTTATTAAGTGTAAATCATTATCAGATAAAGCTCTGAAACCTTCTCTAAAAATAAAGCAGTTAAAAACCCAAAACAACGCATTTGTCGCGGAGACCGGCGCTACATAAGGAATTGCAATAGAGAGAATTGCCGGGAAATACAGTAATTCAAATTGTTTAAGCTCTTCTGATTGGTCGGCATAAACCAGCCAATCAGAATAGGAACGACAGTTGCCCATTCTAACCTATGGAGGAGAATTGACCAATCAGAATAGTAGCGACAGGGACCCATTCTAACCTATGGAGAAATATTGAAAAATCATATTCAAAGGCAGGACAGTTCAAAATACAGTAAAAAGACAGAAAAGAGCTGATTGGTTGAAGCGGCGGGGGCTCGTCCAGCTTAGCCAATCAGAGCGCAGTACTTTCTCATAGAGTTCTAGGGGGAAAAAAAATTCAGAGCGAGCTCTGTGATTGGCTAAGTTAAAAGAGGCGCGGTTATTTGGACCAATGGGAGAGCGAGCGACGCTCATATGGGTTTCTTATGCAATCTGAAATAAAACTGTACAGGGCCCAAAAATCAAATGATAAGACTACAAAAGTTGTCCGATGTGTATATAAATGAATAATAAAAAGGGGGGTTTAAAGAAAAAAAAAATATTAATTCCACTAAAATTCATTTGTATTTCTTTATTTTCGTTACACCAATACTATTGATCCTTGGCTAACGAAAATAAAGAAATAAACATGATTTTAGTGAATTAATATTTTTTTTCTTTACCCCCATATTATTATTCATTTTATATACACATCGGTACAACTTCTGTAGTCTTATCATTTGATTTCGGCCGAGGTACAGTTTTATTTCAGTTTGCTTTACAAACCCTTTGGGGAAAATCGCTCTCTCTCCCATTGGTCCAAATAACCGTGCCTCTTTTAACTTAGCCAATCACAGAGCTCGCTCTGAATTTCTTTTCCCATAAACTCTATGAGAAAGTAGCTCCTGCTCTGATTGGCTAAGCTGGACGGCCCCGCCGCTCAATCAATCACTCTTTTCTGTCTTTTACTGTTTTTGAATTGTCCCGCCTTTGAATATTTATTGGTCAATATTCTCCATAGGTAGAATGGGTCCTGTCGCTCCTATTCTGATTGGTCAATTCTCCACCATAGGGTTAAATTGGCAACTGTCGCTCCTATTCTGATTGGCTGGGTTTTGCCGACCAATAGATGAGCTTAAACAATTTGAATTACTGTATTTCCCCCAATTCTCTCCCATTGCAATCCTTATTTAGCGCCGGTCTCCGCGGGGCAATCGTTGTAGGGATTATCTGATAATGTTTTAACACTTAAAAAATGATTTTTTATTCATACTCCACCGCACGGCGCGAGCGCCAGATTGATTGCGCCGATCTCTCCATTTTGACTACAATGGGAAGAAGTAGCCCCCGCTCTGATTGGGCCCGTGATAGCCAAGCGCTCGCTAGCTCAGCCAATCAGCTCTTTTCTGCATTTTTACTGTATTTTGAACTGTCCCGCCTTTGATTTTTACTGTATTTTAACTATCCCGCCTTTGATTTTGATTGGTCAAAACTTCTCCATAGGATAGAATGGGTCTTTGTCGCTCCTATTCTGATTGGCTGGCTTCTGCCGACCAATCAGAAGAGCTTAAAAAATTTGAATTACTGTATTTCCCGGCAATTCTCTATATTGCAATTCCTTATGTAGCGCCGGTCTCGGCGACAAAAGCTTTGTTCGGGATTTAATTGATTTATGTTTATAGAAGGTTTCAGCTCTTTTTCCAAGAAGATTTTACAGCTAATAAAAATGATTTTTTTTTATCATACTCCATGCTGCACGGCGTTGAGAGCCGAGATTTCATTGCGCCGATCTCTGCATAGACTACAATGGGAGAAGTAGTCACGCTTGATTGGCTGGGATAGCCAAGCCCCCGCTAGTTCAACCAATCAGCTCTTTTCTGCATTTTTACTGTATTTTGAACTGTCCCGCCTTTGATTTGATTGGGTTCAAACTTCTCCATAGGCTATAATGGGTCCCTGGGCGCTCCTTTCTGATTGGCCGAGATAGCCAAGCCCCCGCTAGCTCAGCCAATCAGCTCTTTTCTGCATTTTTACTGTATTTTGAACTGTCCCGCCTTTGATTTTTACTGTATTTTTAAAATATCCCGCCTTTGATTTTGATTGGTCAAAACTTCTCCATAGGATACAATGGGTCTTTGTCGCTCCTATTCTGATTGGCTGGCTTCTGCCGACCAATCAGAAGAGCTTAAAAAATTTGAATTACTGTATTTCCCGGCAATTCTCTATAAATTGCAATTCCTTATGTAGCGCCGGTCTCGGCGACCAAAGCTGTGTTCGGGATTTAAAATTTATTCATGTTTTTTAGAAGGTTTCAGCTCTTTTTCCAAGAAGATTTTACAACTAATAAAAAATGATTTTTTTTATCATACTCCATGCTGCACGGCGTTGAGAGCCGAGATTTCATTGCGCCGATCTCTGCATAGACTACAATGGGAGAAGTAGCTCACGCTCTGATTGGCTGGGATAGCCAAGCCCCCGCTAGTTCAACCAATCAGCTCTTTTCTGCATTTTTACTGTATTTTGAACTGTCCCGCCTTTGATTTTGATTGGTTCAAACTTCTCCATAGGCTATAATGGGTCCCTGTCGCTCCTATTCTGATTGGCCGAGATAGCCAAGCCCCCGCTAGCTCAGCCAATCAGCTCTTTTCTGCATTTTTACTGTATTTTGAACTGTCCCGCCTTTGATTCTGATTGGTCAATAGTTCTGCATAGGTTTTAATGGTTCACTGTCGCTCCTATTCTGATTGGCCGGTTTCTGCCGACCAATGACAATAGCTTTCAGAATTTGAATTACTGTATTTCCCGGCAATTTCCAATATCCAAATTCTTGATATTGCGCCGTTGTAGATTTTTGGAATGTGATTTTTTTTAGATTATTTTTTATTTTTGAGGTTTGAGCTCTTTTCTGAGAATGTTTTCCGCCTTTATAAAGGCGATTTTTTTTTATTCATACTCCGCAAGGACATCTTTAATGATTTCTCGCTGTTTTCCAGCCTGTCTCGAATCGGAACACATCTTCGGCACAATCTCTTCTGCGCCTAAGTCCCGCACTGCGCCCCATCCACTGGCGAGGCGCGGCGGACTTTTCCCCGCATGTATGAGCGCACCTCCTCGGACGGCGAATATGAGGTGCAGCGCCGCACTGCGCCCATGTCCCCGCACTCCGCCCCACACACTGGCGAGGCGCGGCGGACTTTACATGATATGTATGAGCGCACTACCTCGGGCGGCGAATCATAGGCGCAGCACCGCACTGCGCCTAAGTCCCGCACTGCGCCCCAAACACTGGCGAGGCGCAGCAGACTTTACATAGGATGTATGAGCACGCACCAGTGCTGACATAAATCAGGTGAGATTCATACATGTCGCCCTTAGTGATTGCTGCTTTCTGTTTACCATAATTAGGTGCTCAGGACCCTTCTCATTTTACTATGAGTCCTCATAAATGTTAATTACAAACCTGATTCTAATTTGCAAACTTGTTCAAAAACAGAACACATTTGATTTTGTTAATGTATTTGATACTGTATATAAATATAAAGACAAACAGACAGAATTTACTAATTGAAACAATATCATTTGTAAGGCTTTATAATTTACAATCAGCATTGTATTTTTTCACTGATGGCCAGTATACACCATAAATCAACTATTTGCATTCATAAACAATTTAATGCAGTAAACAGTTGCTATTTTAAAGCTCAGATGGAGGGTTGGAATGCTGAGCACAAATTGGTTGAATTAGAAATGTGCAGTATGAAAACAAAATTAGAGATAAACAAAATTATTAGAGTGAAATTAAAGGCGAAATTTCTGAGTCTGACAAAACTGAGATATCTGTACTATTTTAGATTTTGATCTGAATTTTATAGGTTTAAATGGATAAAAAAAAGTTGAGATCAAATTATAATTCATAGCAAAAAATAGTTTCCCATTAGGCAAAGAACAGTCTCATTTAATGCTTCCCTAATTTGTCCTTAATGTTTAGGCACATAGCAGGGCTCAGGTAATAAGCACTATTTAGATTTTGAGGGCAGAATTGGCTGTAATGGGGGCCATGTCATAAAATTATATGATGGTTAGAGATGGACGAATTTCCCGAAATTCGTTTCGTTCACTTCGCCGAATTTCTCGGCGAAAAATAACTTTGTTCCGAATTACTTCGGGACAAATCACGTTAAAAAACAGCTATTTCCAGTCTGCACAGAGCCTGCAGGGTGCTGTAGAACATTGTGCCATGCTTAAATATGCAGAGGGAGCTTGGATTGGTCTTCATACAATGTTGTGTTTTAGTATGACACGCACATGACTGCCGCCGCTCTTAGAATCGCTTCACTCTAAAATTCCCTGGGCACTTAAGAGGGCAAAACTGACCAAACAACTGAAGCGAGAATGTTGCCTGATAAAGTCATGCCAGCGAAAGCTGGAAAAAAGCAAGATGAGAGCTCAGGTGGCAACATTAGTGACAGAGTGTGGAGGTGACGGCGGCAGCCACAGCAGCATGAGGTCAGACAGTGGCACAATGACATTCTGGAGGTGGCAAAAACAGGAATAGGCCACAGAGTGGCACAATGACACAGTGTGGAGGTCACGGCAGCAGCAGCATGAGGTCAGGCAGTGGCACAATGACAGAGTGTGTAGGTCACGGCAGCAGCCACAGCAGCAGCATGAGGTCAAACAGTCGCACAATGACAGAGTGTGTAGGTCCCCAGCAGCAGGCCACAGCAGCACATGAGGTCAGGCAGTGGCACAATGACAGAGTGTGTAGGTCACGGCAGCAGCCACAGCAGCAGCATGAGGTCAGACAGTGGCACAATGACACAGTGTGTAGGTCACGGCAGCAGCAGCATGAGGTCAGACAGTGGCACAATGACATTCTGGAGGTGGCAAAACAGTAGTAGGCCACTGAGTGGCACAAGGACAGAGAGTGGAGGTGACGGCGGCAGCAGCATGAGGTCAGACAGCGGCACAATGACATTCTGGAGGTGGCAAAAACAGGAATAGGCCACAGAGTGGCACAATGACAGACTGTGTAGGTCACGGCAGCAGCCACAGCAGCAGCATGAGGTCAGACAGTGGCACAATGACATTCTGGAGGTGGCAAAAACAGGAGTAGGCCACAGAGTGGGACAATGACACAGTGTGGAGGTCACGGCAGCAGCCACAGCAGCAGCATGAGGTCAGGCAGTGGCACAATGACATTCTGGAGGTGGCAAAAACAGGAGTAGGCCACAGAGTGGGACAATGACACAGTGTGTAGGTCACGGCAGCAGCCACAGCAGCAGCATGAGGTCAGACAGTGGCACAATGACACAGTGTGTAGGTCACGACAGCAGCAGCATGAGGTCAGACAGTGGCACAATGACATTCTGGAGGTGGCAAAAACAGGAGTAGGCCACAGAGTGGGACAATGACACAGTGTGGAGGTCATGGCAGCAGCCACAGCAGCAGCATGAGGTCCAACAGTGGCACAATGACATTCTGGAGGTGGCAAAACAGTAGTAGGCCACTTCGTGGCACAATGACAGAGAGTGGAGGTCACGGCGGCAGCAGCATGAGGTCAGACAGTGGCACAATGACATTCTGGAGGTGGCAAAACAGTAGTAGGCCACTGAGTGGCACAATGACAGAGAGTGGAGGTGACGGCGGCAGCAGCATGAGGTCAGACAGTGGCACAATGACATTCTGGAGGTGGCAAAAACAGGAGTAGGCCACAGAGTGGGACAATGACACAGTGTTGATGTCACGGCAGCAGCCACAGCAGCAGCATGAGGTCTGGTAGTGGCACAATCACATTCTGGAGGTGGCAAGAACTGGAGTAGGCCACAGAGTGTCACAGTGACAGAGAGTGGAGGTGACGGCGGCAGGAGCAACAGCATGAGGTCAGAGAGTGGCACAATGACACAGTGTGTAGGTCACAGCAGCAGCCACAGCACCAGCATGAGGTCAGACAGTGGCACAATGACAGAGGGTGGCGGGGGGGGGCAATACCAGTCCCTGGTAAAGATGGTTGGTGGCAGATGGAGAAACTGGCAGCAGATGTGTGGCAGGTAGTTTGAACCCAGACTCATTTCTCACAGTTTGGGTGAGGCGTCATGGCTGATGTAGTCTGACGCCTAAGGCATTGGTGTGTGGAAATCCTGGCCGATCCACGCCTGATTCATCTTGACAAAGGTCAGTTGTTCCACATTTCCCGTGGACAAGCGGGTTCTCCTTGGGGTAATGATGGACCCCGCCGCACTGAACACCCGCTCTGATGCCACACTACTGGACGGGCAGGACAGCTTTTCCACTGCAAACTCGGCAAGTTGCGGCCACACATCCAGTTTGGCTGCCCAGTAGTCCAGCGGATATTCTGACTGGGGTGGCAGAGTGCTGTCCAAGTAGGCCCACCACCTGTTGGTTCAGGGTCTGCTCCAGGTCCTGCTGCTGCTGCTTGTTGGCGACTGCCCTCCTCACTAGGCGGGTGAAGGAAGCTGCTCATCAGTGACTCAGAACTTAGGTTGCTGCTGATGGAGCTGGTACTGGTCCGACCCCCCCACCTTCCTCCGGCAGCCGCGGCAGTAGTACATGAGTGCTGAGGAACCCCCCGGTCAGACCTGTCAGAGGAGGGATGATGCCGCACATAGGCAGCGGCCAACTGACTACGGAGGATTTCCTATAGTATTTGAGTTTGTCCTCCTTCTCATTAGCTGGGAAAAAGGCTCCCATTTTGGACCGGTAGCGAGGGTCCAATAGGGTGGAGAGCCAGAAGTCATCCCTCTGCGGATGCTGACTATTCGGCTGTCACTAGCCAGGCAAATCAGCATGCTGCGGGCCATCTGCACAAGTGACTCCGAGGGGCTCCTGCCTCATCGCACTGTATACTGCCACGGTGCTTGCGGGTCATCTGTCTCGTCTTCCTCATCTCCATCTACCTCCTCCAGCTGCTCCTGCTCCTCCTCTCTTGTCACCTGGGTAGAAAAGCCACTCATTTCACCAGACAATGCTTCTGCTCCAATGTCCTCCTCCTCCTCCTCCTCCATTTCATTCCCCAGCGGACTCATGTGGCCGCGAGATGTAGTCGCCACTTCTCCAGTCAACTGCCCAGACAGATTTTTCGGCATCTGTTCCAGGACATGAAGCAGTGGAATGACGTTATTCATTCCGTAGTCCTGGCGACTGACAAATAACGTGGCCTCCTCGAATGGCCTCAACAAACGGCAGGTGTCACGCACTAGCTGCCACTGGCTGACATCAAAGTTACACAGGGGAGTACTCCTGTCCGCCTGGATCATCAAAAAAATCGTTAATGGCCTTTCTCTGTTCATACAGTCAGTCCAACATGTTGCAGGCTGGAATTCCAATGGGTGGAAACAACGCATATCAGAGTGTGTTGGGGGAGGCCGTTCTGCCGCTGCAACTCGAGGAGGGTGTTCCTGGCTTTGTACGAATGGATGAAGTGCATGCACAGTTTCCTGGCCATTTTCAGAATCTTCTGAAGATCGGTGGAAGACTTCAGGAACCTTTTCACAACCAGATTGAACACGTGCGCCATGCAGGGCGCATGGACCATCCCTCCTCGGTGCAGCGCAGACACCATGTTCCTCCCATTGTCCGTCACCATGGTTCCAATTTGCAGTTGGCGCGGAGAAAGCCACACATCGATTTCTTGCTGCATGACGCGGAGCAGTTCCTCCCCTGTGTGACTTCGTTCGCCGAGGCAAGCCAGGTGTAGAACTGCATGACACCGCTGTGCCCTACACATGTGGTATGATGGAGCAGTACTTGTGGAGGCTGAGATGGTGGTGGTGGTGGAGGAGGAGGAGGCGGACATTGGCGCAGGAGCCGCAGTTGACAACGTGGAGAAGAAAGCGGCGTCTCCTGTCCAAGTTGTTGGTGTGCCTGGGCCGGAAGCACATTCACCCACTGGGCCGTAAAGGACATGTACTGGCCCTGACCGTAGTTACAGCTCCAGACGTCCGCGCTTCCGTGCACCTTGGAACAAACCGATAAGCTTAAGGACTGGCCCACCTTCTGTTCTACATATTTATGAAGTGCTGGTACTGCCTTTTTGGAAAAGAAATTACGGCTTGGAACTCTCCATCTCGGCTCGGCACAAGCCATTAGTTCTCTGAACGGTGCAGAGTCCACCATTTAGAAAGGGAGGGACTGCAGCACCAACAACTTGGACAGGAGTACGATCAGCTTCTGCACCTTAGGTTGGACGAATACTGTTGTCTCTTTGCAATCGCCTCGCTGAACGACTGCTGGCGCCATGAGTAGCGAGGGGCAGGAGAATCTGGACCGGGAGATGATGTCAAAGAGAAACAGCTCCCTTCTGCAGAGGTGGTGGAGCCTTGACTGGCTGCAATGGCACGCGTGCCACTGGCCGCTGTTGCTGCGGCGGTGGCGGCAGGATGGACCACCACATCTGAGCCACGTTTCTCCCAGGCCACCGGATGGTGACGCTGCATGTGTTGACGCAGGGCCGTGGTGCCAATGTTAGCTCCCTGGCCACGCTTCACTTTCTGCTTACAGATTCTACATTATACCCAATATTCGGTCTCCTCCGGTGTCTTAGCAAAGAACTGCACACCACCGAGTATCGGATTTTACCGCAAACGCTCCGCACTGAGTGACCACTGCCGCGGCTGCCTCGCTGAGCCCCTGTGCCGCTACTTTGTTGGACCTGCGAAGCGGGTTTTTTACCCCGTGACCGCTTGGCTCCCGACCTCACACTGCTGCTCTCCTGCTGACTCACGGCCACACGACCCACTTGCTGGCTGCGCCGCTGCCTGGCGCACAATCTGACGCCCTCTTCTCCTGACGATGATGAAGCCCTTGCTTCACCCGGCTCCCAAGTGCGGTCGGCTACATCATCATCTATTTGTGTTTCATCGTCACTGCTGTCCTCATCACCGGTCTTGGTATGCAGAGGCGGACCCCTCACAACATGACCTCCCATGCCACTCTCCACATCTATACTTTGCCACCTACTGCTAGAAGCAGGGATATTGGCCCCATTTCTTCGCTGCCAAGTAGCTGCTGACTGCCCTCCTCAAATTGTTCATCCTTGCTATATAGTGGCGCTGAGCCCAGACCACATAGTAGATCTCTGGCTGAGGAAACCGGATGGGACAGAGGCGGGTTGAGGACAGGTGAGGGCCGCTGACCCGCTCCCGGGCCATGCCAACTAAGGGTTGTGTCTGATGATCCCACTGACTCTTGGCTGGGGTTGTCAGATGTCATCTGGGAGGAAGTGGTTGACCTAGTCAACCAATCAAGAACCCTTGGGTTGCTGAACAACACACGGCCGCTAGATGACAGCGGCAGTTCTTGCCTCACCGAGTGACCCCTGCTGCGACGTCCCCTTGCTGTGCTGCGACCTGGGCCTGTTCCAGGAATGTTTGTGCCACTGCCACTCGCAGGTGCAGAGCCTGCCACCTCTCTGTCTGACATACTGTTTGTTCTAAAATGTACAGACACTGTTTGATGAAGATATCTGTATATGATAAATATACACCATGTATTTGACTCCAAATGAACCCAGTAACAAGCTTGGGTAACCCTTGGATATAAATTGCGCTCCACAAATGACCAGGAAAAAATTGACTTGTATGTGCCATTTAAAAAACTCTGTGTATTTTTCTGAATGTAAAGGCTTAATTAACCTTCAGATATGAATTATGCTACAGAATTTCTTCTGTGGCGGTGAAAAAGAAAGTTTCTTTTACTGAGTGCAACTGCAGAAAAATACTTAGTTAACCCTTGGATGTAAATTGCGCCAAAGAATTGAGCCACCACAAACTACTAGCTTTGTAGCGTGTTACAATGCAGTGTTTTTACGCCACACAACAAGAGATAAAATTGTAATTAACCTTTGCTTGTGGAATAGGCTACAGGAAAAATGTATATATTTTGGGTGGTGAATAATGACGGTTCTTGGAGTCACCACAGCTGAAAAACAACGCTTAATTAACCCTGGATGTAAATTTGCACCAAAGAAATTGAGCCAACCACAAACTACTAGCTTTGTAGCGTGTTACAATGCAGTGTTTTTTACGCCACACACCAAAGAGATAAAATTAGTAATTAACCTTTGCTTTGTGAATTAGGTATCAGGAAAAATGTATATATTTTTGGCGGGTGAAAATGATGGTTTCTTGGAGTCACCACAGCTGAAAACAACACTTACTTAACCCCTGGATGTAAATTGCGCCAAAGAATTGAGCAGCCAAAAATGAAGTGGTATTTGTATTGTAAAAACGCTGTTTCTTTAAATGAATACAACAGGAACTGGCTCAGATCCCCCTTGGATATTCAATGTGCTGTGGGAGATAGGATTTAAATGTATATGCAGCTGCAGTGGATGCACACTGGATTTACAGATCCAATACCAAAAAAATCAGAAATAGAACGTTTAAGAGAAGCATCTCTGAGACAAGCTGAGACACCCCACAAAATCTCTGTATAAAAAATCAGTTCTTCAGTCACAATCAGCCGCGGCAACACCTTCCCTTATCAGTACAGTGAGAGCCGTATGAGCTACCCAGCGTTGCGCCCGGACTTATTATAGTCGGTGACGTCACAGAATCCGCGGTCTCTGATTGGCTTCATCTCTGCACAATGTCATGCAGGCTATGACCTTCTTCCTCCCAGAGTTCTTTGCCCATGTTAACGCCATGTGCTCGCAGCCATTTTATCAATGAAAAGCACACTTTGTTCACCCGAAGTACCCCAAACTTCGACTTCGTTCAGAAACGAAGTTTTCCTGAAATTCTAAACGAAGTCCACTTCGTTAGAATCAATTCGCCCATCTCTAATGATGGTACATCACAACCTATATTTTCATCCACATGTACCGTTTTTTAAAAAGAGCAGAATATACCTTCTGGGACCTTCTCTCCCTGAAAGGATGGAGGTCCAAAGAGGCACCAGACAAGGTAAAATATCAGAGTAGGTTCCCATCTGTACTGAGGTCACCTTGTTCCAGTGGATGGGCCCTTCCAGTTTTGATCAAAAATGTACGCTGAGAACTTCAAATTTTCATATATATATTACAGTAGCAAAAATGAATTTTGATAAATTGTGATAAAAATTCCTATATTTACTTTAACTGTTTTTTTTTGCAGTTTATAGAGTGTTGTTGATATGTTGTTGTGATGTGTTGTGTTTGCATTGCTTTGCTGCCACGCCAGCATACACCTGTACTAATTTCTTTAAAATTGTTCTGGATGTGCTGACCAAATTTTGTTTTTTTGTGTCTTAGCCTATATTTGCTTGGCTAGTAGTTTACCAGCAACTACAAAATGCTAAGTAGTGGTAATCAAGCTGACAGCAATACATAGAGGTTGACAGCCATACACTATGGCTTACTGCATTAACCTTACAGGCTGCTCTTTCAGCAGATTGTTGCTTAGTGTTTCTGTTGATCAGCTCTGCTTTTAACTTGGCCAAAGTAAGCAAGCATATATCATGATCAAGTAGTCAGGCATCCAACATATTTTAATTGGGAATACAAAAAATATATAATTTATTTGATGGTGCTTTTAAGGCCTGGAACCCCGCTATTAGAGAAAACTGGCATATCATAGCAAATGATCTGCTATTGGCAGAGCTGGCAAATGATGTAAAAATTTCATTGATAAAAGGGAGATTTGAAATATAGATTCATACTGTTAAATATCTCAATGATTCTATGCCAGGAGGCCTAGAATAAATTCGGCTAATACTAGGTATATATGTTTAGGGTCATGTAAAGCAACAGTCAATAGTTTCATTACTTTGTGGTATCTGCATTTGTGTGCAAGTAGGGTAGTTTGAAGTTTGATAAATTAATATATTCCCTGTAATAGCAATTTAATACGATCTTTGAGAACTAGGAAAGGGTCATCGAGACTAATGGAACATTAAATATTCACCCAAAATTGATGCATTTTATAGACTTACAAAGAGATCATTTACCACAGAAAAGAGGGTATAGGTAGTGATGAGCGATTGCGCCAACTATCGTCATCGGCTCGATAGTCGATATCGTCAGTTATCATGCCGATATCCGATATACGGTAATAGATAATCGCCGATGACCATTAAAGTCTATGGGAGAGGAATAACACCTTCATTCTTACACCCAAACAGGGGAGGAGAAGCTGGAATTAACATCCACAACAGTAAAATGGATACATACTACATCTTAAGCAACACAATTAGGCAACAAGAGTCACAGAAAAAAAACTGACAGACTATTCACTATCCCTGTCCTGGACCGCAGCATGACCCTTAAATCTACATGACCCAAAGATTAAAAAGCGCCAGAAAAAGGAGTCTTTGAACCACAATTTTAGTTGAACTGGACATTGACTATACCTGTCCTGGACTACAGTATGACCATCAAACCTGCATTACCCACAGATTAAAAAGTGCCTAAAAAAGGATTTTTGAACCCCCCAAATTTTTGTTGAACGGACATTGATATACCTTTTGGGGGCCACAGCTTGAGCCCCAAACCTCCCTTGCCCCCCAGTTTTAAAAAAGTCCCGGAAAAAGGAGTTTTTTCAACCCCCATTTTAGTTAAAAGGACATTAAATTTTCCCTTTGCCCCCCTGTACCCCCTGAATGCCCTTTTTAAAACCTGTCTGACCCCCAAATTTTTAAAAATTTGGCGAAAAAGGATTTTTTTAAAACCACCATTTTATTAAAACTGGACATTGATTTTAACCTGCCCTGAAACCACTGCATAAACCCCTAAATTTTTAACCTACAGTTTCACAAATGACAAATGCAAATTTTTTTACGGGGCCCTGCCCCATTTAGCACATTTTTTGGAAACGACATTTTTTACATAATTTTTTTTAAAGTTTTATTTATATTTTTTACATTATTTCATTTTGTTTTTTTTTCAAGTTTGATAACATACAACATACCCCCCTCCCCTGCCTTTTTTTTAAAGGTTTTTTTATAACGGTATAAAAGTTTTTTAATTCGTCTGCACCCCCCCAAAAAGTAATAAAAAGGGCCAAATTTCACCCCCAAAAAAAACTCTTTTAGTTGAGAAAAAATTTTGCCCTCTTGGCTCTGAGATTTTTTTCCCACCCAAAACCCAATTAAATTTGGGTTTTTCTTTTTTTCCCCAAAAATCCTTCTTCAGTAGTTAGGGACAGACCCCCCGGGATAAAAATGATGAAAAACACTTTGGGATCCGCCCCAGAAAATGTTAACCCGCAAATTGTGCAATTTGGGCCAGCCCTGGAGTCCTTTTTGACACTATTTAAACCCACAAAAAAACCCACCTTTTTCAAAAATCTGATTTTTAGAAAAATTTTGAAGCTCTCCTGTTTGCCCCTAAGGGGGGAGAGCCAGTGCGCCACAGCCCCATCTTTTTAACCCCGAAGGGGTAAACTGCCAAGGGCCAGACTTACAGTGGGTGCGGTGGGGGCCCAGGTTAGAAATTCTGTCATCAAATTAACCGAAGGTTCAGCTGCCGGGGCCCGGGATTACGGGGGGTTTGCAAATGAGAGGCAGGGTGGCTTTTCTGCCCATCTTTAACACAAAAAAATTTCCCCTTATGACCCCAAGCAACAAAAAAACACGTCCCAAAGGGAGAGTGTGGAAGCGGAAAGTGTGAGGAAAACCCTCCCCCTTCCTCAGTTACACATTTCAAGACCTGGGTTTCGTTTTGGCCCCCCCGGGATGATTTGGGGAAACCAAAATTGGGCTTCACTTGGAAATGTTGGGGGTTTGGGTTTGCTCTTTTTCCCCCCAGGTCCCCTTTTTTTTTTTTAAATTTTTTTTCCGGGTTTTACTCAACGTGCTGGGGAAAAATTGTTTTCGGGCGGGGGTTCTCTGTTGGGTGCCCATACTCCAGGGCCCCTTTAGAAAAACCTACTTTGGGTTTCAAGTTTTTTCCCTGTACCCCCAGAGGAATATTTGTCCCCGGGCAAATTTTGGGTACACACATTTTTTTTATTTTTTTTAAAATTTTAGAAAAACATTTGAAAAATTTGGAGGGAATTACATCAGTCTTTGTTTCTCTTTTTTTTATGGTATAAAAAATGGGTTGTCTCACTAAAAGGGAAATTGCTTCTTGAAAAAAAACAATTTTTTTTTTTGCAATATGTGTCTATTATTTTCCAAAACCCGTGCCCTACCATTTCCTGTTTTGGGACGCACCATGCACCAAAAAAATTAAAAACATGCCCCTTTAGGCCATTTTTGGGACAATTGTGAAAAAAACAAATGTCTGTTAGAAACCACATTTTTTTTAATGGGGACCTGTATTATAGTCCCATTTCAAAAGAACATCCCCCCAAAAATTTTAAAAAAAACCAATTTATACCCAGGGGCTTGTTGCAAAATTCAAGGGTTTTAATATTTACTTAAATTTTTAATTTTCACCTTGCTGTATTTCTTGACCTGAGGTCAGAAATTTTGGGCTCTATTGATAAAAATTTAAATCTGGGGCTAAAAGTGTGTTTTTTCCCCCAAAAAATTTTCAAAACATGCCCCTTTTGGCCACTGTTGACAATTGGAAGAAAAAATTTGTTTTTAAAGGAAAACCACTTTTTTTTAAAATAGGACCTGAATTATAGTTTCTTTTTCAAACCCAGCATGCCCCAAAAAATTAAAAAAAATAACTTCTCAGCCACTTTTAAAAATTTGGGGTGGGGGGAGAAACCCCTTTTTTGAAGCCACTTTTCCCTTTCCAAAGGACCATGATTATAGCTGTATCTCCGCCCCATCCCCCAAAAATTTAATTGACAATGCGAAAAAATTTCCCTAAAGATGAAGGGAGTAAATGGAAAACGTTTTTTCATAAAACCCTTTTGTAAAATTTGGGGTGTCTTTTACAGTCCTCCTCAACGAAAAACCCAGAAAGTTTAAAACTTTTGGGAATTTGAGGAAAAAAAAAATTGGCATTTAAAAAATTTATCTTTTAAAAAAAAAAAATTTTTCAAGGGGGCCCATTTCTTTTGGAAGGAAATGGGGAAGTGGACCCCGGTTTTTGGGGGCCCAAAACCATCAGAGACCCATCCCCTATTCATCTTGATAAAAAGTCAACGATCCACATTATCTGTGGAAACCCGATGCGTTTGTCTGTTTTTAACTCCCCAGCTGTGCTAAAACCCCCGCTCAGTTATAAAAGCTGGCTGTTTGGGCAGGACACACCTTTACAGCGGGGCGAGGGGGCCCTGGGGCCCCTTTTTCACCCCTTTTTGGGAAATACCCAGAAGTCGATTGGGCCCGGAAAATTTTCCCCAAAAACAATGGGTTTTGGGAGACCAGATTCGTGCACCAGATTTTAAGGGCCGGTCTCTGCGTTTTGTTTGTAAAACCTGCATTACTGCTTTGGGGTGAGGTGGTAAAAAAAGGTTTGGCCAAAGGTAAAAAAATTGGGCTTCTCCCCACAATGCCTGCTGCTGCTGCCGCCGTCTCCCTTGGCATTTAAACTGCTATCCGTTGCTGACTTTTGTTCCACCTTTAAACTTTGGGAAGGAACTTGAAGAAAAACGAAACCCGATGTTTTCCTTTTTTAAATCAACCCAAACCGGTCTCCAGTTCCTGCATTTTCTCTCTATTTGGGTGGGTGGGGGAAGGGAAGGCTGAGTTTTGTTTTGGGAACCGGGGGTCCAGGAGGGTGGCCAAACCCGTAACTGGGTTTTTCATTTTTTTAAACCTTAATTTGGGATCATGTTGGAGGAAATGGACATCCAAGCACTCATGGAGAGATGGAGCCCCGATTTCTCAAGCTTTTTTGGGCGGGGGCACAAACAAATGAAATTCTTATTTTTCCTCCTTTCCCCCCTCAAATCCGTGGGTTAAATCTTTCCAAGGCAGGGGGCATCAGTAACGTCGGGGTCCAGGAATACCTCCCCCTCCTCCTCAAAACAGCCCTGACTTTTCCCCCAGATATGCACCCTGAAGCTAGGCCGGGCGTCTTTTCAATAACCCTGGACCCCCAAACCCCTTTCCTTTTGAAAGGGCCCATTTAAAAATTGGGGAAACGTCCGGGGGCCTCTGGATTCCGGGGGGGGGGAAAAGAAAGGCTTTCCCTGTCCCCACTGTTTTCCCCTCTCCTCCTCCGTCGCTTTGGGGGGAAAACCCGATGTTTTTAGAGTGTCCAACGGGCCGTTCCAGAACAAAAACACCACAATTTTTTATGAGCAAGGGCATTGTCTGCACTGACCATTTTGGGTGGCCCTTTTTCAAAACTGGCAAAAGCTCTTTCACCTGCCTCCATTTCGGTAAGCTAAAAAAACCCCGGGGATCCCCACCGTGCCTTGTCAGGGCCCCCTGTGGGCACTTTTGTAAAGTGCAAAGGATTGCCTGGGTGCCAAAACGCTGGGCAATTTTGGAAAGTGGGAAAATTTCCCGCGTTTGCTTAACCAAGTCAAAAAATGAAGGGGGGGTTTTGGGCGGGGGGGCCGACTGATGCTGCAACGAAACCAGGCGGGACGAAGCAGGTGTCGAAGGCGGAAAGTGTGAGCTCAACCTCGAGCTTTTCCCCAGCGGGAGTCCCGGGCCCCGGGGAAAAGCTTTAGAAAATTCCCGGGCGAAGGGGGTTCATGCGTGTGCCCGGCAAGGGGTTTTGCTCATTCGAAGAGGCCGTCCACCGGGGTCCTTTCTGGTGGGTTTAAAGGTCCTCCAAGACCCGGGTTTTTAAATTTTAACACGGCCTGGTTTTTTTGGCAGTGAGGCCCCCAAGGACCTTTGGGGGAAAAAACCCTGCAAAATCTCTGGGGTTTGAAAAAAGAGCGTCGGCCCCGGCCCGAAGCCCCCGTTACCCCCCAGAGACAACCACCCCTCACCCAAAGCTGTCCCCAGAGATTAGTGGCCTTTCCCATGTTACTAGTCCCTTTGTCATTTGGCAGGGTGGACTTTGCCGGGCACAGATTTCAGACAACCGTTAAAATTTAAAATGACACGTGGAGGCCAGGACAGGGGGGGATTTTCTGTAAAAAAATGCCTGCTCGGCATCTGGTTTTTGGGGCAGGAAAAGGGCCCCTGATGTGGGGGAACCCATCCCGTGTCCCCGACCCAAAAAAGGGCAACATTTTTCCCAAAGGGCCCAAAAAGCCCGGCAATTCCGACATTCAGGGGTTTTTGGGGTTTGGGGGTGGTTTTTGGGGTTTAAAATGTTTCTTCTGCTCCCAAACCTGGTAGAAAAGGAAAACTTTTGCGACTGGACTGTTCCCGGGTGCAGGGCACAAACTGTTTGGGAAAGGGAGGGGTAGGAAGGGTTTCCCGGTGGTTTCTGGGGTACTCCGGGGGACGGTTGGGGGCTGAAGCCGAAAGGGTGGGTCCTTTATCATGAAATCTGAGAGACATGGGGGGAGTGAGGAATGCTTTGGGGGTAGTGGAGGAGGCTGAAAGGGGTGTGACATTGGTTGGAACCCGGCTCGGGGGTGGCCTTTTTTAGGCCCAAAATTTTCCCTCCCTTTCAAAAAATACATTCGGGTTTAATGTGACTAACAAAGTTGGTGGGGTTTAAAAACCTGAGATTTTCCCTCTACTGATTTCATTAAAAACCCAAAAGGGGGGCCCTATGACATCGTTTGGGTGAATTTAAGGCTTGCTCAAAAAGGCCCTTTTTGAGAGGTTCCGGATCTTTTCGAAAGGCGGGGTTAAACGAGGAACGGTTGTTTTCCCTGATCGGGGTTTCCGGGGAATAATTTTCAGCGGACTTGGGGCGGGCCCGCCCTCTCCCTTTTTTTAGGCGGGAGCCTAAATGCCCTACCCCATTTGTCTTACTTTCCTTTGTCCGTGTTAAGCCCTCGCAAGGGAAATTTGCTGAAAAGACCACGTTGGTTTCCCCAATGTCCCCTCATCATCATCATTTATCAAAAACAGGTGACTTCCCCCGTCCTGAAATTCTGATCCTGGAGCTGCGGGCTACAAGGGAACAGGACTACAAGGGCTTTGCCGACCGCCCGGGTTTTTTTCCAATTTCTGGCTTCCTTTCCCCCCCGATGGCATAGCGAAATTTGGGGGTCAGAGCAGACAAAAAAATCCCCCTTTGGCCTTTTTGGGTCTTTGGAAATGCTTTCTGACCCCAACCCATTTTGTCATCAAAAAGGTCCTTGCGAAAATGGATTTTTCCACTTTGGGGGGTACAAGGTTGAAATTTGGGGGTTTCCTTTGCTTCATGTTGGACGGGGTTTTGAAGAGTGATGATTAACCCCTTTTGGCCGTGGCTGGGGAGGAGGGAGGGGAAAAACTGTGGAAAGGGAGGTTGCATTTAAACCCCTGAAAAAAATATTTTCGACGCTGTTTGTTACTGAGATTTTCACAGGGGGCCTTTACCCAAACAAGACCGCCTGACGGTCCTGCAAACCCCAGATCCCCGGCTTGGTGTTGTCGCCAGCCCTGGAAAGGGGGGCCCCCTTCTCTCATACCTCTACCTCCCCCTTCTCCCCCCCTCTTTGCTCGCTTACCCCTGCAATTTTTCTCCCATGTTTAAGAAAAATAAAATTTTAAAAAAGGTATGGAAAGTTTTGACAGTCCTTTTTAATTTTAAAAAAAGGCAAATCAAGCTTTTTCTTTAAAACCCCCTTAAAAATTTTTTTACAGCCAAAAAGGTTTAGAAAAAAAATTTGTTTTTTAGGAATACTGTGAAATGCGGTTTGGGGGAAAAAAATGTAAGACAAAATTCCCCAGTGTTCTTCCTTCAGTCCCCCCGGGGTTTTTTCAAAATGGGCCCCGTAAAGGCTAGGGTTTTTAATATTTTTTTACAAATTTCATACTTTTGGGTATCTGCGCCCAAACTTTAGAAAATTCCCCCCGGGGCGCAATAAAAATATTGAAATACACGGATGAGAAAATTGTGTTTTTTTCAGCAATGACAAATGGTTTAAAAAGTTACTAAAAAAAAAAAAATTTTTTTATCAAAAAATTTCGTACAACGTGGTATTTGAAAAAAAAAATAGGGCCCCACCAGGGGTGATTAAAACTATTTAAAAGTTATACAGATAACAAACCCGGGGGGTTTTTGCACCAAAGAAAAAAACCCCAAAAAGGGAACTACAAAAATTTCTGTATCCAAAAATTTAAATTTCCAAAGGGGGGTATTTGAAAAAAAATGGGGGAAACCAAAGTTTCAATTTTTGCTTTTTAAAAAATTATTTCGGGTAAGGAAAAAGGTTGGGTTTTTTTCCCCCTATGAAATACATCTGGGAAATTACAGGAAAATTTCCCGTATCCTAAAAATAAGTACAAAGGGGGATCTTTTTAACAAAAAATGGGCCGCCCAAAGGAAAAAAACCTATTTAAAAGTTATAGGATAAGAAAAAAGTGGGTTTTGCACCTCTGAAAAAGGGTCCTCAGATACTAGCAAAAATTTCTGTATTTAATATAAGTACCCAAGGGGGTCTTTGAAAAAAAACTGAGCTGCACCCAAATAAAAGGTACAATTTCACCCCAGGTGCGGGTTTTGCTGGCCAAAAATGGGGAAAAAAATAAAGCCATGTCAGTGCAGGTTCAAAGCAGAGTCTGGGCTGCACAATATCCTCTCTCCTGTTAAAAGCCTGCCTGCCTGTCTGTCTGTGTGTGCCCGCGTATTCCCCATCCCCCACCCCCTGCGGCTGTACAGCGCTAGATGCTTCTTTAAAAATCTCTGTCTAACTAACTAATAGCTGAAATTCTCTAATCTACCTATGTTCTAATGTTCACAGCTAAAAGCATAGTTGTCTAGATGAATAAAGAGAACTGTGTCTCTGAGCTGAGCTGTATTGAGAGAGATCTAGCTCACGTCCTGCTCTAGTGGGAGACACTGAAACACTGATGATGAACAGGAAACGCTGTTCTATGCAAAACGAGGTCATGTGATTTTTACACCCAAAATGACAACCATACACATCACAGTCATGACGTCGCACACCCAGCTCACCCTGCTCTATGCTCTAAGCTGATTTGCTGGCCGCCAAAATGACAGGTGCTGGTGGTACTCGGGCGACGGTGGAGGCTGAAGCGGAGGCTGATCCTTGATCATGACTCTGAGAGACATGGGCAGCTGAGGAATTCTTGGTGGTGGTGGAGGAGGCGGAGACAGAGGGTGTGACATTGGTTGGAAGCCCGGCATCGGTGTGGCCTTTTTTGGCCAAGTGTTCCCTCCATTTCAACTCATACATTCGCTGAATGTGACTAGACATGTTGGTGGTGGTTAAACACCTGAGATTCTTCCCTCTACTGATGCATTAACGGCAAAGGCGGCATATGACATCGTTGGGTGAATCAGAGGCTTGCTCAAAGAAGGCCCAGGCTTGAGAGGTCCTGGATCTTTTCGACGGCGATAAGCGAGGAGCGGTGTTTCCGCTGATCATGGCTGGCGGAATAATCTCAGCGGACTTGTGCGACTGCTCTCTCCCTTTTTGAGGCGGGAGCCATACTGACACTACCCCATCGTCTTACTCCTCGTCCAGTGATGAAGCGCTCGCAAGCAAATTCTGCTGAAAAGACCACGTTGGATCCGCAATGTCGTCATCATCATCATCATCAACACAGGTGACTTCCTCGTCCTGACATTCTGCATCCTGGAGCTGCGGGCTACAAGCAACAGGCACTACAAGGCGTTGCCGACCGCCCGGGATTTTTGCTATTGACCGGCTTCCTTTTCTCCTCTTTATGGCATCAGCGATTGGGCGTCAGAGCAGACAAAATCTCCCCTTTGGCCTCTTGATCTTTTGGAAATTTCCCTTTTTGACCCCAAACCCCATTTTGTCATCAAAGAGGTCTTCAAAAAATGGATTATCCACAGTGGTGGGTACTAGTTTTACATTTGGGGGGCATTTGCTTCATGTTGGACGGTGCGACGATGTTTTATGAAAG
>JAODAL010025686.1:0-58155 GCA_025379985.1 Phyllomedusa bahiana | reverse complement strand
CATGGGGGGCGGCTGCTGGTATTCTACTTGCATCCAGTCCCCAGTACTGTTGGGCAAGGAAAAACAAAAAAAAAAAAAAAAAAAAAAAAAAAAAAACTATTTTCACATACAGGAACAATATCAAATTATGAGGGTATTGGTTAACATAATGGCCAACTATATTGTAAGCCTCCAAGCCCCAAACAAGGCTCCTCATCTATTGGAGGTCCCTACACTCCCTTAAAATCACAAAATACACAAAAAAATGGGAAAAAATTACTCAAAAAACCAGAAACATGGCCATACTCACTGCTAGAAAAAGCTGAGATGAGTCTAAACACAGCACAGAGGCAGCACAAGCCCCCATGCTATTAGAGAAAAATACCCAGGTGCAGCTGATGGGTGGTAACCCATTCATCTCTCCACTAGGTGGAATGAAAGCTGCACCTTAAATTGACATCTATTCACATAGCATGCAAAAAAGTAAAAAAAGCCGCAGTACCATACGTTGGGACACTATACAGATCCAAAAATACCCGTAAGCCAGCCGCTCGCACACCTTCCTATGCATGGGGGGACAAGACTTTATGATCGCTTTTAAATCTGTTTTTTGGAAGGTAGGGTGAAGAAAATACTGCAATCCTAGCAGTGTTTTTTATTTTTATTTTTAATAGCGTTCACCGTGCAGTATCCGTGACAAGTTAGTTTTACTCTGTGGGTTGAGACGATTACGGTGATACCCAATTTATGTAGTTTGTTTATTTGAAAGCACAATTTTTTTGAAAAAAAAAGTGTTTTTATTGTGTAAAACAATATTTATGCATCGCTATCTTCTAATAGCCAGAACTTTTTAATTTTTCCGTATACAGAGCTGTGTAAGGACTTTTTTTTTGCGGGATGAACTGACGTTTTAATTGGCATCACTTTGATGTTGATATGAGTTTTTGATTACTTTTTACTCCATTTTATGTGCTGCGGGATGAACAAAAATCGCTATTCTGTGACTGTTTTTTGGGGGTTTTTTTTACGGCGTTCACCGTACGGGTTAATTAACATGACAGATTTATAGGGTGGGTCGCTACGCACGCGGCGATACCAAATATGGGTACTTTATTTATTTTTGATCTTTTTTAGGGCGATTGGCGTTTGTAAAGGGGAAAAGGGCGATGTACGTGTTTTTATTTTATTTTTTGTGTTTGTGTTTTACTTTTTTACACTTTTTTTTAACTTTTTCATACTTTTACACTTTCCCCCAGGGGGGAATTGCATGAACGATCGTCAGATCATTCATGCAATAGGAAATCAGCATACAGCTTATAGCTGTATCCTGGTCTCCATGGCAACTGTCTGTCACGCTGCCCACAATGCATTGTGGGCATCGTGACGTCACCAGACAACCCGGATGCTGTCATTCAGCGTCCGGGCTGTCTGGTAGGAGACCGGTACCGGCGCTCAGCGCCGTTACTGCGCCGAGATCGGCGGGCAGCAGGAGCTCACTCCTGCCGCCCGCAGCCGCGATGTCGCGACCACGATGTCGCGACATCGGGGGGGTTAATCCCCCGCGGCCGGAGCTCACTCCGGCCGTGGGGGATGCGGCATGATGCCAGCGGTAATATACCGCTGGTTTCATGCCGCGATCTTGCGCGCTCCGCTTGTGAGCGCGCAAGATTGCCGTGACGTACTCATACGGCAATTTGCGGGAACCCCTACCCGACATTGCCGTATGAGTACGACAAATGTCGGTAAGGGGTTAAGCAGTGCTGTGGCTGCCCTGTGACTGTAAGGGCTTGTTCACATGGAGCACTCTTTAGATACGTCTCGGAAACCGACAGGTCGGACCCAGAGACGGATCTAAACAATTAGCATGAAATTTACCAACTGCGGGCTATAAGGAAGACGCAGCGGCGTTCACATGAGAGATCGCCGATGCGTGTTTCCATAGCGCAGCTCGGACCCGTCTTTGAAAGAATTGACATGTAATTCTTTCAAAGATATATATATATATAGACACTCACATATATATGTATACATATATATGCATACACAGTGGGTCAAAAAAGTATTGTGCACGTCATCAATTTTCTAAGTAAATATTTCTAAAGGTGCTATTGACATGAAATTGTCATCAGATGTCAGTAATAACCCATTCAATTCACACAGGCAAAGAAATCAAACCAAGAAAGTATATAAATTAGGTTATACATAATACTGAATAATAACACAGTGAAAAAAGTATTCAACACATGAAGAGAGAGAGAGGTGCAAAAAGCCATGGAAAGTCATGACACCAGCTGAAATCTATCAGTAATTAAAAAGGGAAATATGCTGTGACGAAAACAGCCTAGCCCGCCGGCCCATCGAGGGACCGCCTGATTTGGGGTGTATCTCGCGTTCCCGGGGCCCCCAGGGGTGCACAAGGTCAGCCAGATACTTTCCACTGTTAACCCCTGTCCACACGGGCCCAGGGAGAACCAGGGAGGACAAGAACACTTTCCTCATCCAGAACCCTGAAGGCTGCCACCAGTTTCTAGTTTAGTTATGAGACGGCCCCGGACCGATTTAAATAAAAAGGGCCCAAAACCAGCCTTGGGTACTATAATATAGCCCAAGACTAGGCTGGAGGCCATGATCAAGACAGCAAAACTAATTAAAGTTTATAGTTTTAATTAGCCTTTGGAGGGACACTAGAAAAATATATAAAAAAGGATAAAAATATACAGGTAAGTCAAGGTGCACAACAAGCATGGTTACAGACAAAAGGCAGTTAAAATGGGTCAAGTTACCCTTTTCGGGGGGCTTGGTTTTCTGGGCAAACAATTGGGGGGGCTTATGTGGCCTGGCTGGGGTGTTACGGATGCTCCTGGAAATGCTCTTGGTACCCCCCTCCTGGATCAACGGCAGAGCCCCCCGGGCCCCTGTTTTAATCTGTGAGGGGACACCCCAGTGGCACCCCCCTTTTTCCCGCCCCCACCCCCCCGGGGACGGTCTAAGAACTCCTCCCATGGGTTCCAGGGCAGTTTTGATACAAACACAAAAAGGGGAAAAAAAACGCGGCAGGGCATTGGCACAGAACCGACCCGGGTAGGCACCATCAAACCCGGCTGGGCCTACAAGAGCCGGGGATATCAGACCGCCTATCTTAGGGGTCCGTAGGTCCTTTTTCTGGATTCTGGTCCCCCTGCGCCTCAAAAACCCTGGAAATGGTGGCTGTGTGTAGGGGGTTCCATGTTTTGCGATATAAAACTCGCCTGGACCAGTTATGAGCGGTTTTGCCTATGAATCGATTAAAAATATCGGAGATGGGTCGGCTAGGTTTTGATAATTAAAAGTCTTTGAAGTTTGGGGTTTTTTAAGCAGCATTTGTTCAGTGCTAATTAATGGAAGTAAAGGGTTCTTTTGGGGTGTCCATGTATCCGGCTGTGCCAACATCCTATGGAGACATTACAATGTGTCAGGGCTGGGCTAATTAACGTGAAAATGGAGCTTTCCGGGGAGGTGGGACCCATCTGTGATCTGCTAGAAGGGGGGGATGAAGAAAAGTAATTCTTCCCACACCTCCCCCCTTTTTGAGGCGCTAGGTTGCCCCCACCAGCGCCCACCTGCCCCTTCTCCCTGTCGGTTCAGCCCATGGGCTTTTGCCGTGGTTGGGCCCTTCCGGTGGGAATGGCGAAGTTGTACTTTGGAACGCCAGGCTCCAGCGTGCAACCTCCCATTGGTTCCGGAGACCGTGTGTAGCCAGCTCAAGGTTGTGGTGGGTTCCACAATAAATACGCCTGTTAGATAGGGTTGCAGCGCTGCAGGGCCCACACTATCGCCGGGGCATTCTTTTTCCCTGGGGGAATTGGGCCCACTTCCCTCGGCAGAAGCTCCGGCTCAGGTACATAACGGGTTTTTTCCTTCCCTTGGGCCACCTGGCTGAGCACTGCACCGGGGCCAAAGTCACTGGCGTCGGTTTGTACTATAAACTGCCCGGGGAAGTCGGCGGCTTGATTACTGGGGAGCGGGACAAGGGCGGCCTTAGGGTTTGGGAAGGGCCGTCTCGCAGTCGTTTGCCAATCGCCCGGGAGGGAACCCCTTTTCTGGGTGAGGTCGGTCAGGGGCTTTGCCAGGCTACTTAGTGTGGAACAAACCTCCTATGTACCCAGCGGTGCCCAAAAGACATCACCTGTTTTTTTGGTCCTGGGGGGGGCCGGATGCGATGGCATCCCTTTTCCAGGCTCGGCTTCAAGGCCCCCCCACCCCCCCGGTGCCCCAGGTAGTGGCCCTCCTCATCCCAGCTGGCACTTTCCAGCTTAAGGGTCAAGCCTGCCTGGCAGATACTCCAACACCTGCTCGGTGTGGGGGTGATCCCCAGGGGGATGAAAACGGCTATGTCATCAGGTACCAGCCCGTACCCTTAAAGTCCCTTAAGCACGTGTTGACCATCCCTAAAATGGCGGGGGTATTCTTCATGCCAACGGCATGACAGTGGACTCTACAGCCCAAATGGGGTGATAAAGGCAGAGCTTTCCCTTGCCTCACGGGCCCGGGAATCTCCAAATCCCCGGCTCAGATCCATGTGTCAGGTACTTGGCCCCGGCCAACTGATCAAGCAGTCATCGATGGGGTTTGGGTAGCATCGTGCGTGACAGCTTTTGAGCCCCCTTAGTCCACCAAACCCGGGGTGGCCCGATCCTTCTTGGGGACGAGGCTACAGGCGAGGCCCAGCACTGTTGGACGCCTGGATGACCCCCAGTTTCAGCATTCTCAATTCCTCACGCAGTGCGTGCACTTCGGGGGAGATCCGATATGCTGAAGGCCGGATTGGGGGGGACCCCCGGTGTCCAGGTATGGGGCACTCCTCCTTCCAGGCACGTTAGTGAAAATCCCGGAAGGGGTGGAGATTCCAACAGTGGGCCCCTTTGGTCCTCCAGGAGCTGTCCCAAATCTCCCATCCCTATGGATCCACTGCCCCTGCCCGGGGCAAGCTGTCCAAGGTTCTCCGTCTCACCACTTCGGGCAGGTTGCCAGGGGGAAAGGGCCCCTGCCTCCCGCTCATGATGCCCCTTCATCATTTCAGTGGAAGGCCTTCCGCCTTCCCCGGTCATGGCCAGGGTAACGGGTACGTGACTTTTGGTTGTCGGTGCACACAAATGGGCCCTTCCCAAGCTGCCTAAGCTTGTCCTTGGACAGGACCGGACCCCACTTTCTGCCCCACTTGGTAGGCCCCTCCACAAGCGTCTGGTCTACCATCTTTTGGCGGGGCCCTCGCATTTTCTCGTGCATAGCGTGCAAGGGCCGCATTTTGTCAGGAAGCGCACGACATACTCAATACCGAACCCCGGGGTTCTAAGTCTCCTTCCCACCCTCCTTCACCCCGACCCAGGGGCCCCCAACACGTCGCCCAACAAAGCTCGAAGGGAGCGAATCCTTTTGAGGCCTTTGGGACTTCCCGGTATGAAAAGTAGGTGTGGGAGGTACCGCCCCCCAGTCGCGCCCGTGGGTGTGCCCACATCTTAAATCTGCTTCAGGGTGCCATTGAACCGTTCCACAGCCCATTTCCTGGGGGTGGTAAGGGGCTGGCCCCCAGAGTTGCACCTGTAAAGCTTACCAAGGACTCCTTAACGCGACATGAACTGGGTCCCCCCGGTCAGTGAGCATTTCCTGGGGAAAAGCCACTCGAGAAAAATCCCCAGAAAGGGGGGGCCACCTTGTCGGCCCGAAGGGCGACAAGGCTACCGTTTCCCGGGGTACCGAGTGGCGTAGTCTACTAACGTCATTGAAGCGTTTCCCGGAGCTGCTGGGAAGGGACAGCGTTCCAATTAAATCCACAGCCACCCCCCCTGAAAGGCTCGTCATGATAGGCAGGGGTACCAGTGGGGGTTTTGGCCTGGCCCCGGCCTTCCAGACCCTCTGACGGTGTGCCAAGGGCAGTAGGCAGCCACTCAGTCCCCACTTTGGCCAGTAAAAAATGCTGGGCCAGCCTTTCCTTGGTCTTGGTGACCCTAGGTGTCCGGCCATCGGAACTCATGCCAACCCGCAACAACTCCCCCCCTGAAAAGGGTACCACAACCGTCGGTCCCTTCCACGCCTCCCGGGGCCTGGTCGGACCTCACGTTACACCGTCCTTGGTCCCAGACCACCCCCGCGTGCTGAGTCCAAGGGGGCTGTGCCGCCTGCCTTTAGAGCTTTCAGGCTGTCTCGCCCCCTAAAAAGCTGCCTGAAACTCTGACTAACGTGGCCAAAGGATGAACTGTACGTCACCGGGGCGGTTTTTAGGGACCTATCTCTGGCCCTACCTACCCTGGCACTTACCTGGTCCATGGGAGGAACCGTTCCCCTGAGGGGCCTCCTGCTCCTGGGGCCCCCCACTGCGGTGACAGCGGCCACAAACCCCTGCAACCCCTGGTGGGGCTCCCTCCCCCCTCGGGTCTATATAAGTCGCCATCTGCTTGGCCTAACCCGGCCCTCTGACCTCCTGTTTTGGGGGGACCCGCTCTTTGGGCCCTTTTTTGGGAGCCCTGCCTCACCTGCATGCTCCCCCACTGTAGCTGTCTGCCCCCTGTCCCGCCCGGTTGGGGAGACCCCGCCCTGTGGCCCTTTTCCCGGGGGCCCTGCCTCACCCGCATCTCCCCCACCCCCAGCTGCGCCCCCGTTTTCCCCACTGAGCCACACCGAGGCAAGATCCCGCAGGGTTGTGGCACATCCCGCTGCCCTATTGCAACCGTGACCTTATCTCCTCTCCCCAGGATGGAGAAGGACACCCTGTCACCCACCCCCTAAACCCCCCCCAGTATGCTGTTTACAAATTGTCCGCAAAATTAACATGGTTGGATACACATCACATTTGGGGGGGGCAGACCTTGGGGCTTAGGGGGGCCCCAAAACGGGGTACCAGCCGCCCCAAATCTTCCCTAACAAAATACTAGCTGGAATGTTCGGGGGATACCCCCCCCCCCCTTTTTCCCCCCGGCACCCCAGTCCAAATACACCCCGGCAACTGGCAGCCCGGCACAACGCCTCCAATTCCGGAGACAGCGCGGGTTTTTTTCCGGGTACATGTCCTTTGGGACACCAGCTCGGGGGGCCGCACCACGTCACTCCGCGCCGGTGTCCCCGAGTCCCATGGCAACGACCCCCTACGTGACTGGGTGGTAGTTATCAAGGGGCCTTCCCCCCCCCCCCCCACCAAAAACATTGGGGGGCCTTGGGAAAAGGGGGGGGGGAGGGCCCCTTTTGGCGCTGGGGACATGCGGGCCTTGAAATGTCCCGGTGTTTGCAAAAATGCAGGTCGGGGGTTCCCCCACAAGTGGAAGCATGAGCTGGGGGCCCCTTTGGGGTTGGGTAGGGGCAACGGCCCGGGGCATCTTACCCCCTCTCCCCTGGTGGGGTTCCTTCCCCCGGGCCCGATTTTTTTGGGATACTCATCGCAGTTTGCTGTGCGGTGGCCCCCCCATTTCCGGCACGAAGATGCTGCTGGGGGCCTCTGGGCAGTTCCACAAAAACTGCCCGTGGCGATACCCCTTTAGCTCTGGGGGGGGGGGGGGTGATTTTAGCCCCAGGTCCACGGTCGACTGCTCTCGGAGGGGGCCCGCATGTGGTCGGCCCAGCGTCTGTAACCTCGATGAAACTCCCGGGGCTTCTTCCTGTACATTCAGGAGTGAGATTGTACTTTTCCGGATCAGTGCCTGCTTTTATTCCCTTGGTCAGGGTGGACCGCTGGGCAGGGCCCCCCAAGTTCCAGACTTTACCTCTGAGACGAGATCAGAAACCGGGCCCACTGGTCCTCGGCCCGGTGCTGGCGGCAAATTTTTTCAAATCCAGCAGGAAGGTGTCCAGGTTCCCCCCTTTATCCAGCAGGGAAAGTCCCCCCGCCCTCAACTTTGGGACCCGGGGCTCGGAGGGTCTTTAGGCCGGGGTGGACTTGGCCCTTTTCCAGCTGAAGCACCTGTAATTGGTGGCACAACACGCTGACATCCTCCTTCCGCCCCCAATGTTCGCAACTGCTAGGGGGCCTTGTAGGGGTCGAGGTCTCCCCGCCTCGCTTTTGCCAGGGCGCTTGCAGGGGAATAGCCGATTGTGAGCTGCCCACTGCGCACTGACCACCTCGACTGGCTCCTTGAGGAGCCGAGCTGGACTCCTCCCGCCTCTAGTCCATAGCCTGGTCTGGGCCGAGCTCCTCCTGGCTCCTTCCACCGACGTTTCCTCGGGCCTACAGCTTTTTTTTTTTTTTTTGCTCGACCAGCCATCTTTGCAACCCTTGGACTTGACACAAAACTGCAACCCAATGCACCCAAAAACCTTGTATTTGCACTTGATGGTCTAGTACTGATTTTTGTCTTAAAACCCCAGCAGCAAAACCCACTGCTGGTAGCCTTTGTGTCTGTGAGTATGGGACACACACTCACCTACTATTGTCTTATCCCACCGCTCTGCCCATATTGACAAAAAAACCTATCCGCCGGGCCCCCTCAGGACACGCCTGACTTGGGGGTATCTCGACGTTGCCGGCCCCCCTAGGGGTGCCAAAAGGGCAGCCCGATACTGTTCCCCTGTAACCCCTGTCCAACGGGCCCAGGAGAACCCGGGAGGGCGAAGAACACTTTCCTCGTCCAAACCTGAACGGCTGCCACCAGTTTCAGTTTAGTTATAAGACCGTCCTACCGACTTATAAAAAGGCCAAACCACCTTGGGGTAGCTTATACAAAAAGACCGAGTACTAGGCTGTGAGGCCGTGACAAGACGACTAACTCAGATTAAAATTTTTTTAATTACCTTGGAGGGCACACAACAAATATATACAAAAGGATAATAATATACGGGAAGTCAGGGTGCACAACAAGCATGGTTACAGACAAAAGGCAGTTAAAATGGGTCAGGTTACCCCCGGGTTGGTTCGGGCCACATGGGGGGGCTTATTGGGGTGGTGCTTTTTACGGATGTCCCGGGAAAGCTCTTAGGTACCCCCCCTCCTGGGGTCAACGGCAAGCCCACACGGGTCCTGCTTATATCTGTGAGGGGGCAGCCCCCCGTGGGAGCCCCCTTTCCCCCCCCCCACACACCCCTGGGAGGTCTAAGAACTCCTCCCATCAGGCATGCGTTTTGATAAAACACAAAAAAAGGACCATAACGGGCGGGCATTGGGGACAGAACCGAGCGGGAGCACCTAGAACCGGCTGGGCCTACACGACAAACCCCGGAATCAAAACACGCCTATCTTATGGGCTCCTTTGGTCCGGGTTTTGGATATCTCGGGCCCCCTGCGCCTCAAAACCTGGGAAAAGGTGGCTGGTGTGTGGGGGGGTTCCCCTGTTTTTCATTTAACTCGCCATGGACCATTTTTTAAGGGATCGCCCCATGAATCATATGAAATATCGGAACGGGCAGCTAGGATTGAGTAATTGAGTCTTTTTAAGGGTTTTGGGTTTTGAGGAAAATTTGTTCAGTTCTAATTTAAAGAAGGAGGGTTCTTTTGAGGTGTCCATGTACCTGCTGTGCCAAAAACCTATGGAGAAACATTTACAATGGGGGCATGGCTGGGCTAAT
Source organism: Phyllomedusa bahiana (assembly GCA_025379985.1). Taxonomy (NCBI): domain Eukaryota; kingdom Metazoa; phylum Chordata; class Amphibia; order Anura; family Hylidae; genus Phyllomedusa; species Phyllomedusa bahiana. The sequence goes on along the minus strand of JAODAL010025686.1, from coordinate 48,651 downwards.
TAACTGTAAATGGAGCTTTCCTGGGAGGCTGGGACCCATCTGTGATCTGACTAGAATGGAGGATGAAGTAAAGTGAATTCTTCCTCACAACTGCCACTTAGTTTAAAATATTATCAGCTGGTTTAACTGATGGCCTATAAGAAGGGTGTCTCATTACCAAGATGCCACACAAGAAACATCTCATGATGGGTAAAACCAGTGAGCTGATTCAAGACCTTTGCAACCTTATTTTTGCAAAACATCCTGATGGCATTGGTTACAGAATTTCTAAACTAATGAAGGTTTAAGTGAGCACTGTTAGGACCATAGTCCAGATGTGGGAAGAACATTATAGGGCCAACTGCCCTTTATGATAATACTATGGTATTCCAAATTCAGGTATTTGTCATTATCCGGATAAAGAAAAAGTGACATAGAGTGCTGAATCAGACACTACTAAGTTTATTACACCAATGCATGCAGATTTTAGTATGTCTCATTGGCAAAGCCCCTACCTTTTGCAGTCAAATTTGTCAAACAACCATTGTTTAACAGAGTCCTTTTACACAAATATGTATCCATCCTTGAAATGTCACCAAGTACATCTTGAAGAGTTCTTTCATATCTGACCATGAAAACATAACTCTTTCTAACTGGGAGATTCAACCTTAAAAATTAGGAACTGTGAGCCTTTGTCAGAAAACAGATCATTGTCTTCTGGGCTATATGAAAACCTTGATAATACTGTAAGCTTAGTAACATTTTGTCCTGCTAATCTGTAATCATACAGTACGTATAGCTAATAAAATGCCTGCAGCTATGGATAGTACAGGAGAGCTGACATTTCCCTGCTATCTAATCCCTATCAAACATAATTTCGCTATAAACCAGCCACGACCATTTGCTCCCCATAAGATTTCAGACAGAAGTGTAAAAAAGAATTATCAGTAGAGTTGTCCGAAGACCCCCTATGGAGAGCTACAGAAAGATCTGGAATCAGCAAGTACAATTGTTTTAAAGAACCAAAAAACAACGACACTCACCACGCAAGACTCCATTGCTGACCAAAAAGCATGTACAAGGGTGTTTAAAGTTTCTCAACAACATTTAGACAAGTTTGTGAAATACTGGAAAAATATAGTCTGGTCACATGAGACCAAAATTGAACTCTTTTAATGTGATAATACAAATCATGTTTGGCCTTTTGGCCAAACGGCGCCACGTATCACCCCAAAAACATAATACCATGTTTCCCTGAAAATAAGACAGTGTCTTATATAAATTTTTGCTCCTAAAGATGCGCTAGGTCTTGTTTTTAGGGGATGTCTTATTTTTCCATGAAGAATTTACATTTATTGTTGAACAAAAAATCAACATGTTTTAATATATTGTAGTGATTTCATCACAAACATCAGCATAAGCAGCCAAACTCTGAATTGCATAAGAAAAAATGCACTAGGTCTTATTTTCGGAGGATGTCTTATTTTCTGGGAAACAGGGTAGCAACAGAGACGTTTGGAGGTGGGAACATCATGCTGTGGCGCTGTTTTTCAGTATACTACACTAGGAAATTTCATATTATTGAAGAAAGGATAAATGGACAAATGTACGGAGACAGTCTTAATATAAATCTGCTGCCATCTACCAGGATGATGAAGATGAAACCAGGGTGGACATTCCAGCAAGACAATGATCCCAAACACACGGCCAAGGAAATTCTCATCTTGGTTCAGAGAAAGAAGATAAAACTGCTAGAACGTCCCAGCCAATCACCTGAGCTGAATCCAATAGATAATCTATGGAAGGGACTAAAGCTCAGAGGTCATAGAAGGAGCTCACGGAAGCTTCAGGATGTGGAGTGTGTTTGTGTGGAAGAATGGGCCAAAATCCCTTCTGAGCAATGCAGGCGACTAGTCTCTCTGTACAGGAAGTGTTTTGAAACTTCATCACAAACAAAGGCTTTTGTACAAAGTATTAAATACATTTCAGTAAGTGTGTAAAATACTTTTCCCCTGTGTCATATCTTATTATTGCACATAACATCTACTGAGAATGTCATGTCAATAGCACCTTTGGGCTATGTCTCCACTGCACACAAAAACATTAATTTTTTTTAGCGTTTTTCATTTTCAAAAAATGCTGAAAAAACGTCTGTAAAGATGTCCCATAGACTTGTATAGTAAAAACGTTCTATTGTCTTCACAGAAAGTCTTTTTTCTGTTCATTTTGTTTGCTGGCCGTTCTTTGAAACATGTTGCAAAAACTACAGAGCAGGGCAGAAAATTCACTATTGGAGTCTATGTAAAGCGCTGGACGTTTATTGGCACTGTGTTTGGCAGAAATACATAGCTAATCTAATTTCTGCAAAAAAAAAGTGCCAAAAAGAGCAAAATGCATAAAAAAAACGCATTTTCAACAACATTTGACAGACAGTGGACAAAAAAACTCAGTTTTATAAACGTTTTTATGATTTGGTTTCAGGTCGTTTTTTTTGTCCACTGCTGTGTATACCTAGCCTTAGATATATATTTACTTAGAAAATTGGTGACGTGTTCAATACTTATTTCACCCACTATATATATATACACACATGCATATTTGTTGATGGCACCATTTAATGTAATAGTGCAAACAAGTGAAGTTCAGCCAGCTTACCTGGTATCGTGTGCTGGGGATGACCTGCGAGGGGGCAGGGAGAAACCAGAAGGCTGCTGGTGAGGTACAAAAGCTTCAAACGAACAGGATCCAGCACCGATAAAATCCAGAAAAATGTATTAATTATCCATTAAAAATACACGTGGAACAGGTAATGCACTAAGCAAAATGCGCCAAAAAACTGACGTTTTTTCGCTCAGCAGACTGCCTGTTCCACGTGTATTTTTGATGGATAATTAATACATTTTTGGATTTTATTGGTGCTGGATCCTGTTCGTTTGAAAATTTTATGTAATACTCCACAAAATAACTGAAATACATAATTTTTAAAATATTTTTTATACTTTTTTAAAATAATTTCTTATCTATTTCTATCTATCTATCTATCTATCTATCTATCTATCTATCTATCTATATATAGATATATTTATAATTTTGATTTATTACAATAGTTGGCACCATTAGAAACTACTCCCATAAATTTATAATTTGTATAACATGATTGAATAAAGCGTAAGGTAGGGTTTATTTATCCATTAAAATGCATAATACATTTTTGGATTTTATTGGTGCTGGATCCTATTCATTTGAAAATTTTATGTAATACCCCACAAGAAATATAAAATATATAATTTTTAAAATATTTTTTATACTTTTTTTTATTTCTTCTATATCTATCTCTCTATCTATTTATAATTTTGATTAGTTGGTGCCATAAGAAACTGCTCCAAAAAACCTAAAATTTTTGGAAGACGGATTGAATAAAGCGTAAGGAAGGGGTTATTTATCCATTAAAATGGATAATTAATACTTTTTGGGATTTTATTGGTGCAGGATCTTGTTCGTTTGAAAATTTAATGTAATACCCAACAAAAAATATAAAATATATAATTTTTAAAATATTTTTTATACTTTTTTTTATAATTTCTTATATTTATAATTTTGATTTATTACAATAGTTGGCGCCATTAGAAACTACTCCCAAAAACGTATAATTTTTGGAAGCTGGGGTTGAATAAAGCGTAAGGAAGGGGTTATTTATCCATTAATTTGGATAGTTAATAAATTTTGGGATTTTATTGGTGCTGGATCCAGTTCGTTTGAAAATTGAATGTACTACCCCACAAAAAAATATATTTTAAAATATTTTTATACTTTTTTTTATCATTTCTTATATATTTATAGTTTTGATTTATTATAATAGTTGGCGCCATTAGAAACTACTCCCAAAAACCTATAATTTTTGGAAGACAGATCGAATAAAGCGTAAGGAAGGGGTTATTTATCCACTAAAATGGATAATTGATACTTTTCTGGATTTTATTGGTGCGGGATATTGTTCGTTTGAAAATTTAGTGTAATACCCCATAAAAAATATAAAATATATAATTTTTTAAAATACTTTTTATACTTTTTTTTTTAGAATTTCTTCTATATCTATATATATATATATACACACACACACACATATATATATATACATGTATATATATATATATATATATATATATATTTATAATTTTTTTATTACAATAGTTGCCGTCATTAGTAATTATTCCCAAAACGCATCATTTTTGGAAGATGGGAATGCATAAAGCGTAAGGAAGGGGTTATTTTTTCCCATTTAAAATGGATATATCATAAATTTTGGGATTTTATTGGTGCTGGATTTAGTGTAACACCCCACAACAAATATGAAATATATAATTTTTTAAAATACTTTTTATCCTTTTTTTTATAATTTCTTCTATATATGTATATACACACACATATTTATATTTATAATTTTGATTTATTACAATAGTTGGTGCCATTAGAAACTACTCCCAAAAACGTATAATTTTTGGAAGCCGGGGTTGAATAAAGCATAAGGAAGGGGTTATTTATCCATTAAAATGGATAATTAATAAATTTTGGGATTTTATTGGTGCTGAATCCTGTTCGTTTGAAAATTGAATGTACTACCCCACAAAAAAAATATATTTTAAAATATTTTTATACTTTTTTTTTATCATTTCTTATATATTTATAGTTTTGATTTATTATAATAGTTGGCGCCATTAGAAACTACTCCCAAAAACCTATAATTTTTGGAAGACAGATCGAATAAAGCGTAAGGAAGGGGTTATTTATCCACTAAAATGGATAATTAATACTTTTCTGGATTTTATAGGTGCGGGATATTGTTCGTTTGAAAATTTAATGTAATACCCCACAAAAAATATAAAATATATAATTTATTAAAATACTTTTTATACTTTTTTAAAATAATTTCTTCTATATCTGTATATATATATATATATATATATATATATATATATATATATATATATATAAACACACACACACACATATATACATATATTTATTTATAATTTTGATTTATTACAATAGTTGCCGTCATTAGTAATTATTCACAAAACGCATCATTTTTGGAAGATGGGAATGAATAAAGCGTAAGGAAGGGGTTATTTTTCCATTGAAAATGGATATATCATAAATTTTGGGATTTTATTGGTGCTGGATTTAGTGTAATACCCCACAACAAATATGAAATATATAATTTTTAAAATACTTTTTACACTTTTTTTTTAATAATTTCTTCTATATATGTATATACACACACACATATTAATATTTATGATTTATTAAAATAGTTGGTGCCATTAGAAACTACTCCCAAAAAATGAATAACTTTTGGAAGCCGGGGTTGAATAAAGCGCAAGGAAGCGGTTATTATTATATATTGTTAGCCTCTCCCTCCTCCATTATTATGCCTTGCCTTTCCCCCCTTGCCTGTGTTATTTGACCCTACAATCTATGGTGCCCACATTCCCACATAACTTTCCTCTCCTGACTTCCCAGCTATCATTTCCATTCATGTGACAATGTTATTCCCTGCTGAGGACGGGCACCATTTCCCAGGCCCCCCTCCTCTTTTCTCGGTGGCCGTTGCCATGGAGATAAGTAGCCGTCCGAATCCAAGATGGCAGCCGGAGGGATCACATGTCTCCGCTCCAGAGCAGGCAGCTGGGAAGGAGTGCGCATGCGTGAGACGCTGCTACAGACACAGCAGTAGCCTGTAGCTGTCGCACTGATCGAGGGTTTGGCTGCATTCTCTGCTCTCATCAGCTGCTGCCTCCAGCCGCGGCTCCATCCCCGTGATCTGCCCAGCGCGGCCGCAGTCACTGGGAGCCTGTGTGGCTGATGGTGTGCAGCTCACCTGCAGAGACCTGCCCATGCCCTTGAGCAGTGTAGCCATTGTCTGAGCTCATCCCCAGCCACCACCAGTGAAGGGCATCTGTCCCGGGCTGCTCCTGCACATACATCTCGGAGGCTGTCAGCATGGAGGGAGGCGCGTATGGAGCTGGTAAGGCTGGAGGAGCCTTTGACCCCCAGACCTTCATCAGGCAGCCTCACACGGTCCTGCGGATGGTGTCCTGGGTAAGTCCTACCTTTTGTCTATTTTTAGGACGTGTTCTCTTTAATAGCTGGCGGCGTCTCTGAGCACACCTGCCTTATTCTAGTCCTCTCTATAATACCTCTGCTTGCCCCTGGGATTCCAGCTGTGATCTTGCTGCATGTGGGAAGGTCGCCGTGACATTCGCTTTTACCCTACCAGGATCCCTCTGAGCGCGCAGATGTGCACCTACCTGCAAGCGGTGATCTTTGGGGGTACGTCCGAGCCGGAGAACGCTGCCTCCCCTGCCAGAAACTTGCAGAAAACTTGCTTCAAAAATCTTCTCTGCTTCTATTTATCATTATAGCGACAGAGTCCGAGACGTGACCGTAAGCGGCGGTGCCAGGATTTCGCCGTATCCGCACCAATTTTTTTTGTAGAGTTTTTGTTATGTTAAACAATTTCACGAAAAAAAAAGTATTTTTTTGGCAAAGGTGGAACAGTGAGACATTAGTTTATTATAGGTTTTGTTACATTGAGTAATAATTACAAATATTTCACTGTCCGCACTGATTTGTTTGCTGGAGTCTGTTATGTCAATGCTTTCACATCAAACAGTATTTTTGTGGCTAACACTGTACCGCAATACATTTTATTTTTTTGCTATAGATTGTGTTCGGTAATTACCATACTTTTTGGACCACAAGATGCACACGTTGTAGATGAGAGTGTTAGCTTCTTGTCTTTTAGCTTGTAAAGTGGGAACAATAGCATGTTTAGAACTTTAAATGTTGTTTTTTATATATTGTACGTGGCAGTGTGTGTATATGTATGTGTGTATATATATATATATATATATATATATATATATATATACACACTCGCGCATTTAAAAATAATTAGAATATAATTGAAAACATAAATTGATATCAATAATTTAAGTCAAGTAGAGAAACCCATATATTGTATAGATTCATTACAGTATGAATTACAAGGTTTAATAAAATCGATTTGAGAGCCCTGTAACAGTTAAAAAGATAGTCCTTGGGAAACCCCCTTTAATTTTCAGTGATATTCTAACTTTTTGAGATGCACCAGTATATACATTCTCTCTCCCTCTCTGTGTGTGTATGTGTATATATATATATATATATATATATATATATATATATATATATATATATATATATATACACATACCCTGCTTCTCCGAAAATAACACCAAGTGCATTTTTTAATGCAGTTCAGAGTTTTGCTGCTTATGCTGATGTTTGTGATGAAATCACTGCAGTATTACAGTATATTAATACATGTTGTTTTTGTTCAACAATAACTGTGAATTCTTGTTCATGAAAAAATAAGACATCCACTAAAAATAAGTCTTACCTCGTCTTTAGGGCAAAAACTAATGTAAAACACGGTCTTATTTTTGGGGAAACAGGGGGTGTTGTTTTGTGTATGTGTGTGTGTGTTTTATAAATATATATATAATATATATATATATAATATATATAATATATAAATATATTGTTGTGTTGTGCTATGTTTAACACATATATAACAAAAATTTTAATATATATATAAATATATTATATATTATTTTTTTTTTTTTATATACACACTATTCTGCAATAGTAGTATATTGCAGAACAACATACAATAATAGCTCTCCTATTACACTCTGACTCGGGTTGTAATAGAAGTAATAAAGATGTGCTTTCATGACAACCAGTCGGCACCCTACAATCTTGTTACGGAAGCCAGTTGGGCATTGGAATGGTGCACATAATCGGTTTTTCAACCGGTCAAATGCCACCGATGCTTTTATTGTGGCATCCAAGGGGTTAAGAGGACGGTATCGGAGTTATCTCCCATCAAGGCTGCTCGTGGCAGGTCCTAGCTGTAAGGGTATGTTCACACAACGTAATTGCAGGGCGTATTTTGGCGCGTAATTGCGCTGCAACATGCTCGAAATGCATCCTATAATTACGGCCACTCATAGCTCTCATAGAGGGCTATAAATTACCTCAGTATTCCCCGAATTACGTCTTGTCTTCATTGGCTTACAGTACGATCGTATTGTACGCCCGGGGAGAGAAGCGACATGTCACTACTTCGTGACGCTTACGTGCCGCTGATAATAGAAGTGAATGAACAGCGCGTAGTTCTAAAACACACAGCATATTGCGGCCAGGGCTGTGGAGTCGGCAAGCCAAAGCCCCGACTCCGACTCCTCAATTTCCCAAACCTCCGACTCCTGAATCCGACTCCTGACTCCCTCATACATGGCGCATGTTTAAGTAATAACTTTACTGTAGTAAATTGGTAACATCAGGCTGTTTATCACCTTATGGTACAATAATCAAGCTATTTAGTAGAAAAGACACTGACAAGCAAAGGGTAACAATGTTTTGAACACTTGTGGTTAGAAGTTGAAGAAAAAGCTGTATTGTTATCCAGTCCAGTCTGCACCAACATTGGGAATGTGTAGAAGAGACCTGTGATCAATTTTGGTTAAGACATGCTTGAATCTGATTCAGAGCCCAGAAGGATTCAGGCAGTATTGAAAACCAAAGGTGGATTTCCCAAATACTAACACAATAATACAAATTAACATTTTGATTTTTAGGAGCAGAACAGTAACAATACTGGTTGGATTTTCTGACCGGTATTTTGTCTTTTTTTTTGGGCGCATTTAGGGGCTGCTTTTGTTTGTAGATTCAAGCCCTCCCCCTTTGCACCCACATGTTCATGTTCTGCCGAAAACCGGGCGGAAGAATGAACATGTTCTAAGTTTTTCGTTATGCCGCCGGTGGAAAATCCGTGCAGTGGGGACTGCTGCATGGATTTTTTTATTAAAATCAATGTAAAAGGTTGACAATCATTTTACAGACTATTTCCAAATCCGAAAACCATCTGTAAAACCGACTGAAAACCTGCGCAGTTGGGACAAGCCTTACGAGTGGCGAGACTGGAACCTGCTGCCACAAAAGGCTGTGATGGTGGAGTCATTGACCAAGTTCAATAAGGGATTCTAAAATCTAGTATTACAGGTCATGGGTGCCAGATCCTGAAGAATGGACGTTGATCCAGGGATTTATTCTGATATGTGGAGTCAGAAAGGATTTTTTCCTCTTGTATAGGGCAATTGGTATCCGCCTTTTATAGGGGTTTTTGCTTTCCCATGGATCAGCACTGTAAGGTTTAAGGTTGGACTCGACAGACGTGTGTCTCCTTCCAGCCTCCTCTACTATCTAGTCATTCATGGTTGGCCTGTAGGTTGGACAACAATACTAGATTTTAAAACATGAACTCAATGATTGATCTCTGCCGTGATTTGTGGATCGTTCTGGGCTTTCATTGATGAGATGCAGATCCTTATTTTGGTTTGATTTTTCAACGACGGCGCCTGACAAACTCTACATAGCAGTTGAAGTAATTTATAGATCTTTGTCGGCTTCTTTCCCATTTGTTTGTGTCGTGCAAAGTCACCAATGATTGACAGAAAATGATCTAAAGTGAAACTCGTAACCTTAGTGTGTACCCAGCTTAAAGGAGTTTTCTCACCACAATAATTAGCTTTAAACATGTAGGCAAAGGTAAATAAAGACTAGTGTCAAATACATTGCTGTTCTGATTTTGCTTTGTTTAGGGGATAAAGGAGATTTTATCTAGTGCTTGTGTACAAAAGCTTCCCTTAGGGGATGTTCACATGGCATATTGGCGGGGTGTACTTTAATGCATAATTCCACTGCAATCTGCATGAAGTACACCCTGCAAATATGGTAAGATCATAGCACTCAATGAGGGCTATGATTTTACAGCATATTCCCCTGCACACAGTATGCGCCCGTACAAAGAAGTAATGTCACTTCTTTCGGGCCCTTGTGCGCAGGGGAAAGTGAAACTGAATGGGAGCTGGGCCGGAGCGCTGTTGAAAGTAAGCACTGGCCAGCATGTACTTTTCAACAGCAAGCATATAGCAGTGTGCTTTATTACGCACCAGTACACGTCGTGTGAACAAGGCCATAGTAACCGACCAACTCTCCAACTGTGGTAAGGTCACTCCCTGCTGTGTCTTATCATTAAAACAGAAACTTGTTCACCTATGTTACTGACAAGCTTTAACCCTTTAGAGCTCTGTAGTTTTTGTGTACTACAATTTACAAACCTCCACCTTTCATGTCATTGTAACAGTCGCAGCTAGGAATAGCAGATGCCATTCGCCGCTGTAGAGCTGCCCACAGCCCGAACAGGAAGTGTGAGTCTGAAGCTGGTTGTGAAGAGCAAGTTCTATCAAACAGCGTGGTGAGAACACCTCTTCAAATACTTAGGGCTTGTCCCCACGGCACAGGTTTTCACCCGGTTTTACAGACTATTTTCAGTTTTGAAAACCTTCTGTAAACTGGGTGACAACTTTTAACATTGACCTTAATGGAAAATCCGTGCAGCGGTCCCCATTGCATGGATTTTCCACCGGACAGTTTTTTTTTTGTCCGAAAAACATAAAACATGTTCGTTCTTCCGCCTGGTTTTCGGGCGGGATATAAATATGTCTATGTGAAGGGGGAGGGCTTTTCTCCACAAACCGCAGATAAAAGTCGTCCCTCTGCGGCCGTGTGCGTACGGTATTTTCTCTTTGCCGTGGACACGCGCACGTATGGTTTTTACTTCAATGAATGTTTTTTTCATCGGTGAACACCTGATTATAAGCAGGGCTGTGGAGTCGGCAAGCCGAAGCCCCGACACAGACTCCTCAATTTCCCAAACCTCCGACTCCTGACTCCCTCATGCATGGTGCATGTTTAAGTGATAACTTTACTATAGTAAAAATGGTGACATCAGGCTGTTTATCACCTTATGATACAATAATCAAGCTATTTAGGTTTGAACAGACACTGACAAGCAAAAGGGTAACAATGTTTTGATTTTTTTGAACAACTTGTGGGTTGAGTTGAAGGAAAAAATCTGTATTTGTATCCAAGCCCAATCTGCACCAGCATTGTGAATGTGTAGAAAAGACTGGGATCAGATTTTGGTCAAGATGTGCTTGAATCTGATCCAGAGCCCAGAAGGTTTCCCAAGCAGCATTGAAACAAAAGGTGGATTTCCCAAAATACTAACAAATAACAATTAACACTTTGATTTTTAGGAGCAAAACTGTAACTACGCAGATGCTAAATACTTGCAAGCCACATTTATGTATAAGATATGTAAGATGACTGTATATAAAATTACGGTAGCCTCAAAGCTGTAGTGGAGGGTGAGATATGGAGTCTGAAGGTCACAAGTTCAAAACATTGTTACCCTTTTGTTTTCAGTGTGAAATATTTTTATTGGATAAGACTTTAGGACACAAAAAAATTGTAAATATGCAAAACACTGCAGGAGCATTTGTGAAGTCTCTGAATATGTTCTGAGAAATAGTATTGCCTCCATCAGATCCTGCATACATGACCTCACATCTGATCTCATTATTTCCAGGCTAGAGAACGGCCTCTCTACACTAACTTGGGTTGGGGGCAAAGCGGTGACCCCATGGGCAAAAATCTAACAATGTCAGGGGTATAGAGGAATTGCCTCAGCCACAGTCAGTTTTGATGAATGGTTGAACTCTTCTACTTCTTTGAAAGCAGGTGAAAAATTTTGCCGAAATCTGTTTGCCCTGGGAGCAGAATTAATTCCCCTGGGGCAGCACTTTGCCTGCTCCATGTTATCAATTACACTCCTCATGTGATGAGGCTGAAGATATGGGAGCAGCAGCACTGGCCGGACCCAATTCCTCTTGCTCTTTGCATCGAACTAACTGGACCAACTAATTATATATTTTGGGAGTTGGAGTCAGTCCATTTTATGACGACTCCTGCAAAATAGACTCTGACTCCACAGCCCTGATTATAACACTTGTGTTAAATTCCCACGTGCCGTTTTCTCGAGAGGTCCATACAGATCCATAGTAAGGGACTCGGTATGCCGAAGTACAGGCACCATGCAAGTTTATGGGGGAAAATAAAAATCTTCTCTAGTTGGACAGTACTAGGTATAGATAGATTTCTTGATAAATATATGAATTGTTGGGTAAGCTAGTATGGGGCCCTTAACATTCATCATGCTTAGCCAAGGCCTCAGACAAGGTACATACCCACTTGTATAGTACTAGGTGCAAACACTGTATTGGGTCCCCGTGGGGGTGGGGTGTAAAGATTTTCCACCTTCCTCTAGGGGTCTTCAAACAGCGGCCCTCCAGCTGTTGGGAAACTACAACTCCCATCATGCCCACTGTAACAGATTATATAAATGCATGATGGGAGTTGTAGTTTCCCAACAGCTGGAGGGCCGCAGTTTGAAGACCCCTGCTCTACGACGTGTAGTGAAGGATCTTAGACACCAAATATCCTAAAGGGGTTGTCCAACGTTCCTTAAAGGAAGAACTAGCTAGAATAGAGTTAAATGAAGAAAATCAAGTTAACTTGCGTCTCATAGGCCGAACCACTCCAGCACTGCCATAGCTCCGGTGTCCCTGTCCCCAAGAGATGATGTCATTGGGGTGCTGCTGCCGCCAATCACAGGCCTTGCTGGTCAAATGACATGCACACCGAAAGAGACCCTCAATAGTATAAACCGCCACTTATATTCTTTTATATATATCCCTTTATAGGCTCCATGCATAGGTCTCCACACCTATATAGTCTATATTTCAAATAGTTATGGGCCATTTTCACATAATTTCTTTAAGAATGTTAAATATCTTTATTTCTATCAAACTTGTAAAACCATTACTGGATATAGTAAAGAGGGTTTATATACTTGCTGCGGTTAGCCTCACGTTCAGCGTCCCAAGGTTCATGCCCTATTCTGGGCTTAACATGAATCATAAAATGGCCGGAAACACCGTGTCCATGTGAACTGTGCTGTAAGAAGTAACTCAATGCAGCCTGGTATCGATCTTTCACCCAAGCAAGGGCTCACGAGGAGTAGCGGAGAATCCGGTAGGTCCGCGTCTAATCAAACTACATGCACACTGTGACGTTTTGGGGAGATCCCTCCCCTTTCTCAAGCACACGTAAACCAGCTCTTTCCAATACTATATAGAGCTAATTAAGAACATATGTGGGACCAATTCCTGAATCAGTCTTAAACGATTTTAAAACATACTAAAAACAAAATATTTACAAATATGCTTTTGGGCCCTGTTCACATGGCGGGAACCCGCGGCCAAACCTCGTCCTAACCTTGCCGTAAACTCTCATCTCCCGACGCGGGCGCTGGCCGTGGTCTCGGCGCGGGTGGGGTGCGGCTTGCGGAGAGGGTTTGCCCCCATGCAATAGGCAGGGGGCAAACCGCGGGCCCGCCGCACACCACCCGCGGCGACGCCCACGGCAACACCGCGCGGCCGCCGCGCTGAGAACTCCCTGTCAAGAATTGACAGGAGAGTTCTCACACGCGCGGTAAGGCCGCCGCCCCAAAGCCGTGGCCAAACCCGCGGCGTGTGAATATAAACGAGGTTTCCAATAGGAAACCATGTTAATAAACTAGGCGCGATTTGGCCGCGGAAACCGATGGGAAACCGCGGCCAAAACCCGCCTTGGAAAAGGGCCTTAGATGAATCTTTATTTATGCCTTTTTGGGCCCTGGATTCAGATAAATGGATCCAAAAAGGTTCTTCTGAAGTAATTTCTTTGTAGTTTTTGTACAAACTTCAATTAATTTTTTTAAAATGCACCCCCCGAAATTTGATGCTTATGGCCCCATTTAAAAAAGTTTGTAACAATGTTTACCATGCCTTTTTGTTGCTATATCTTCTCCCTTTGTTTTTATTAAAAGTCTAATATAGATTTATGTTCGTTAAGTCTAATTTTTATGGCTCTACTGGTTTGTCCAATGTAAACTTTCCTGCAGGGGCACTTCAGCATATAAATAACGGCTTTACTTTCACAAGTATGATAACCTTTCATTTTAGCTGGGGTCCCTTTCGTGGGGTGATTGATCTGTTCTCTCTTTATTATCGCTGAGCAATGTTGACATTTGCAGCAAGCAAACGTTCCTGATTTAACCAGTTTAAAAGTTATCGGAGTAGGACCTTGCGACTTTTTTTTTTTTTTTCTTTTGTATGTCCGCCATGATTAATTGCTGCCCCAATGTTTTACCTTTACGATAAATCATGCAGGAAAGTTTTTAAACAAAGTCCCAAACTTTGGGTCTGCTTGTAAAATTCTCCAGTGCTTTTGAATAGCTTGTTCTATTATTCCTGCATGTTGATCATATGTCGAAAGGAATATAAAACTATCATCTTTCTTTTTGGTTTTAGTTTTTAATAATTCCGCTCGAGGAGTGGAAGAAACCGTTGCAGCCATCTCTTCAAGTTCCTCTCTTTTGTAGCCTCTGTCCAGGAATTTTCGGATCAGTTTTTCTTTGTTGACATGGTATTCGCTATCGCTGGAAAAAATTCGCCTCATACGTGTGAACTGGGATTTAATAATACCCTTAAAAGTTTGCAGGGCATGGTGGCTTGACCGATGCAAAAGATTATTGCAGTCGGTCTCTTTTGTATATAGTGTCGTGGTTAAATCTGATCTTCTTTTTTAACCAGGTATGGTAGTTCTTGTTGACTTTTAGACATAAATAATTTAATGAGTGGATAGACGCTATTAATATATGTAGTGAAGTCCTCCAACACCTGGTCGGATCCCGACCAGAGGAGGAAGACGTCATCCACATATCTCAACCAGCATACTGCATGACAGAACAGAGGGGCAGAAAAAATTAATTCCCTCTCAAAAAAACGCATAAAGATGTTAGCATAACTAGGTGCTACAGGAGACCCCATCGAAGAAAAAAAATCGCAAGGTCCTATTCAGACAACTTTTAAACCGGTTAAATCAGGAACGTTTGCTTGCTGCAAATGTCAACATTGCTCAGCGATAATAAAGGGAGAACAGATCAATCGCCCCACGAAAGGGACCCCTGTTAAAATTAAAGGTTATCATGCTTGTGAAAGTAACACCGTTATTTATATGCTGAATTGCCCCTGCGGGAAAGTTTACATTGGACAAACCAGTAGAGCCATAAAAATTAGACTTAACGAACATAAATCTATGATTAGACAGTATATAGATAACAAAGGAGAAGATATAGCAGACAAGAAAGGCTATGGTGAAACTTCGTTAGCAAGACATTTCTCTACATCGGGCCATAGAGCATCAGAACTTCGTTGGTGCATATTAGAAAAAAATATATTGTAGAGATGCACAACAACTACAAAAGAAATTACTTCAGAAAGAAGCCTTTTGGATCCATTATCTGGAATCCATGGCTCCAAAAGGCATAAATGAAAGTTTCAGTCTAAGGGCTTGTTCACACGACGCTTTTGTGATCCGTTTTACGGATCCGCAAAATGGATCTAACAATTGTCAGTGTGATTAACATTGCTTTCAATAGCAAAAGCGCATCGCTGTTCACACGAGTGATTGCCGATGCGCTTTTCGCGATCCGCTTTTCGGATCCGTTTTAAGAATTGACATGTCAATTCTTCTTGCGTTTTACACAAGAGAAACCCCCATAGGAAATAATGGAGTGCGCTTTTGGCATCCCAAAAACGGATCCAAAAGCGCAGCATACATTTGGGTGCGTTTTGGATCTGCTTCCGATGCCAAAAACACATCAGTAAAACGCATTGGATTTAAATTAAATATAAAATTTGAATATTATGTTTGGGTTATATTTTGTATCATTCTAATGGAGAGCTAATTTTTCTGATACAATGTGCTATTGGAAAATGCCTTAATTTTCCTTGGGTAAAGGAGAGGAGGATAATGTCAGTCCCACAGCCCCCAGCATACCGCCGGATGCACATGGACGTCGGGTCTCTGACGTCCATGTTGGTTGTTTTTTTTTTTTTTTTTTTTGAATAAGGGGGGGGGGAGGGTTTCTAAAATCATCGGTGTATGTACAGTTGATTGACACTAGGTACAAAAAGGGTTTTTTCTTGGTCATTGATAGGTTATATTATATTTAAATTGCAGTTTGATAGGTTGATTTAAAATAAAGCATTGAAAAAACGGATCCGTAAAACGCATGCAAAACGCATCCAATACGCATCCAAAAAAGGGATCAGCTGTTGCGTTTTCTGGATCCGCCTTTTGGATGCAGTTTGCATCCAGCTTTCGCAGGTTAAAAACGGATCCAAAGGACTTGTTCACACCGTTTTTGTGATCCGTTTTACAGATCCGCTAAACGGATCTATCAATTGTCAGTGCGATTAACATTGCTTTCAATGGCAAAAGCGCATCGCTGTTCACACGAGTGATCGCCAATGCGCTTTTCGCGATCCGCTTTAACAATTGACATGTCAATTCTTCTTACGTTTTACGCAAGAGAAATCCCCATAGGAAATAATGTAGTCCGCTTTTGGCATCCCGAAAGCGGATCCAAAAGCGCAGCATACATTTGTGTGCGTTTTGGATCCGCTTTCAATGCCAAAAACGCATCCGTAAAACGCATTGGATTTAAATTTAATATAAAATTTGAATATTATGTTTGGGTTATATTTAGTTTATAGATGTATATAAATATATATATGTATACTAAATATATATTTAGTTTATAAATATTTGGTTTATAAATGATTGTTATTAATTCATTCACATGGGGTGGGTTTGAAAACTATTGGTTGATTTAAAAAAAAAAAAAATGGGGGGGGGGTGGGCGGGTTCTAAAATCATAGGTGTATGTACAGTTGATTGACAATAGGTACAAAAAGGGTTTTTTTCTTGGTCATTGATAGGTTATATTATATTTAAATTGCAGTTTGATAGGTTGATTTAAATAAAGCATTGAAAAAACTGATCCAAAAAACGGATCCGTAAAACGCATCCAAAACGTTGTGTGAACAAGCCCTAAAAGCATATTTGTAACTATTTTGTTAGTATATTTTAAAATCGTTTAAGACTCTGATTCAGTAATTGGTCCCATATATGTTCTTAATTAGCTCTATATAGTTTAGGAAAGAGCTGGTTTACGCATGCTTGAGAAAGGGGAGGGATCTCCCCAAAACGTCGCAGCGTGTATGTAGTTTGATTAGACGCGGTCCTACCGGTTTCTCTGCTACTCCTCGTGAGCCCTTGCTTGGGCGAAAGATCGATACCAGACTGCATTGAGTTACTTCTTACAGCACAGTTCACGTGGACACGGTATTTCCGGCCATTTTATGATTCATGTTAAGCCCAGAATAGGGCATGATTTTGGGACGCTGAACATGAGGCTAACCGCAGCAAGTATATATACCCTCTTTACTATATTCAGTAATGGTTTTACAATTTTGATAGAAATAAAGATATTTAATGTTCTTAAAGAAATTATGTGAAAACAGCCCATAACTATTTGAAATGCTGAAAGAGACCGTCACTGAGGCCAGTGATTGGCCGTATATGATGTTATTACAGGGGGACTGGTGGGGAACATGGGAACTATGGCAACACTGGTCAATTAACCTGATTTTACAGCAATCCCACCTATATTCCCTCTTTTTAAAAATGTTGGACAAGTCATAAATATCTTCTTATTCTTGGTCCTGAAAATGAACAGAGCCGGCCACAGTCCCCATGAAGGCAAGCCAATTGTTTCTGCACCCATTGGGCTTGACTTGGGTGAATTTTAGCCAGGATAAATATTTGCATCCATTTCCAATAAAATTAGTATTTCCAAAAACATTGGTTATGATAATTTATATAGCACCAACATAGTCTGCAGCGCGTTACATTTTAAAGAATAAATGCATAGACAAAATCAGACTTTACAGAGTAAGGCTATGTCTACATAGCATATGTTAAAATGGCGTCCATAATCTTGACCGGGTTTTTTTGTGGATTTGCCGTCTGCCAAGTACATTGAATGTACGGGAATCCGATAGCAATCCAGCGGAAGGTCCAGCAGGATTGAAAATCCGTGCTGTGTAGACTACAGCACGGATTTCCATTGCGGTCTACACAGCGCTGGGAACAGTCGAATTTTCGGTAGATTTTTAATTACTGAATCTGCTGAAAATCTGACTAGAATCAAGTGCTGTGTAAGGGTATGTTCACACGGGCAAATTTCGGTGCGCATTTTGGGTCGTATTTGCGCACTAATACGAGCAAGATGAGCGTAGAAATTACGGTAATCCATAGTTCTTATAGAGAACTATGGATTACGCCTCCTCTGCCCGGGCTTACAATACGATCGTATGGTACGAGCGGGGAGATAAGTGACATGTCAATTACTTGCGACGAATACACGCCGCGAGTAATGCATGCATCGCCGGCCCCCCTACGCGCCTTTGGAGTACTTGCGTATCAGTGTGACTCCCAAATCACTCGGCGTTATTGCGGCCGTACTGTACACCCTGCAATTACGCCATGTGAACGTAGCCTAAGGCCGTGTTCACACGGCTTATTCAAGCCGTAATTGCGGGACGTATCCCGCCCGCAGTACGGCTTGAATAAGGGGCGGGGGCGCGGCGGGGGAGCTGCTCGCCGGCCCCATAGACAATGCATTATTTACGCTCCTCCCCGCTTGGATTCGCCGAGCGGGGAGGAGCGACAGAATCCACAGTTCTCTATGAGAACTGTGGATTACCGTAATGACAGGGACGGATTGGAGCCGTACTGAAGCGCAAATCCGGCGCCAAGTACGGCTCCAATCCGCGGTGAAATAAGCCGTGTGAACATGGTGACATGAGAATTTCTAGGCAGATTCCTCTTTGAAATCTTTGTGGAAAACTGAAAGAAAAAGATTTCCATTGACCACAATAGAAAACACCCATTGTAGTTCATACAAAGCATATTTTCGGTGCATAGTTTTCAAAACCGCTAAAAAAACTTTGAACATGCTCATTCTTCAGTCGTATTCCACGCGGAAAACATGTACAAATTTAATATTGATGTTAAAGTGTTGGCTAAAATCCTCATGCAATAAGTTTGTACGTGGATTGCACGTGAAATTTAACAGGAATCCGCGTCAATGCATGTCCAAAGTGTGATGAGGCAAACAATGACGTATAAATGGGTTTATGGACGTGTCCTAAACACCAACTTTATTGGTGAGAAATTTACTTTAATCAATGTGAAAGGAACCTTTGATGCGATCTCCTTTGCTGTTTCTATCCCATGATTAGGGTGATCCGCAAGAGGTCGCACGCAATGTCCCTCCATTAATACATGTTCTGTTGATGCTGCCAAAACTCTGTCTATTGACCAAGGTTGGAAGTTGAGTTACCATCAAACAATACGATTCTCTCTCAAACCAAGCTATATTTATTAGCAGAAACAAATTTTCACTAAATGTCTTAAAGGGGTTGTCTCGCTAAAAGGATTGCTTTTTATTTTAAAGATCTTGCAAAAACAAGTCACTTTGCAATATGTGTCTATTAACCGTGTCCTACCTATTCTGAGAGATCCCCTCTTGTATGGGCTGCATCAGCTCCTCAGGTGCTACAGCTACAGACCTGTTTACTCTCTCCTGATAGGATGCCAGCACTGGTTGCTATAGCTACAGACTTGGCTTCTACTGCAGCCTAGTGGAAGCCAGTAAACACGCCCCTGAATTCAAAGTGAAACCAAGAAAACAGGACTGATTTAAGATGGATCAATGTAGCGAGACAACCCTTTTAAGGAAACTAAACGTTTTTTCAAAAAGTGTAAGAAGTTTATCGACAAATTTTATTCACAAGAAGAAACCGATTAGTTAGTCTCTACTTTTCAATATATCTCGTGATGCCTCACCGAAGCTCTAAAAGGCAGTTTGGGAACATTGCAGAGAAGGGAATAGAATTTTTGACAATTTGTGTAAGTCCTGGCTTATAGTTAGGTTAAGGTTTATACTTATCTACTTATCCTCTATCATATAACCCTATATATCACAGAGCTCAGCTTCTCTCCTCTATCATATAACCCTATATTTCACAGAGCTCAGCTCCTCTCCTCTATCATATAACCCTATATATCACAGAGCTCAGCTCCTCTCCCTCTATAATATACCCCGAATAACAGAGCTCAGCTTCTCTCCTCTATCATATAACTCTATATTTCACAGAGATCTGCGTCTCTCATCTTCCATTTAACCCTATATTTTTCAACGTGCTCAGCTTCTTTCCTCTGTCATATAACCCTATATATCACAGAGCTCAGCTCCTCTCCCTCTATCATATAACCCTATATATCACAGAGCTCAGCTTCTCTCCTCTATCATATAATCCTATATATCGCAGAGCTCAGCTCCTCTCCCTCTATCACATTTTGCTATCAGATAGGGCAGCAGAAACCACCTGACCAGCTCCCTTTTAAACAGTTCATTCTTAAAGGGGTTTTTCTAAAATCTTGACGGCCTCTCCTTGGTTACAGAACAGGCAGTTGCAGCGGTTGCTGAAACGCCAAGAGCCACTGAATGGAGCAGGTGCCAGGAGTTGGACTCAACAATTCCGAAATTGATGGCCTAAGCCATCCGCATTAAAGTGTGGTAAGAACCCCTTTAAGGTTCATGCAGATGGGAGTACAGTGCCCCCTTTATTCTATGTGGCCCTATTACACCCCTATGTGCCTTGAACTGCATATAGAGACATTCGGCCTCATTCATCAGAGCTGTATAATAGTAAAATGGTCCCTGTTGCCCGTGGCAACCAATCACTGCTCGGCTTTCAGTTTTCCAGAGCACTCTATGAATTGAAAACGGAGCTGATTGGTTGCTATGGGCAACAATGACAGTGTGGGTAAATGAGGGCTGTAATTGCTGAGTACCCCAAGTGACGCCATTTTGCTGACATATGAGCGCCTCCATACTGTCCCTATGCACACAGATATTTTGTTGTTCGACAGCTCTGACCAAAACTGTTGCAAGCTGTAATCCATAAGAATGCAGTGAATGGCACGTCCATGAGCTTTTCATGTGACTATTGTACAACAGGCACTGCAGTGAGAGACATGGAGTGAATACTCCTCACGTGACGGCCGGACATGTGACCATTGAAATTAGAGCCATCAAGTCCGCATTAAATAACAGCCTTAGCACAGTAATACAGCTTCATGTGTCTTGCTTCATTTAATCTCCTCCACCCCCCCAAAAAAAATTGTAATACACACAGGCCTTTGTGTTGTCCTCTTGTGACATCTCGAAACTTACTATTTGGCTGCATCTTCGCTATGTGAACCCCATGCATCCTGATGAGAAGGTCTTTGGGGCTGCGGCTCGATTGGGGGTAAACCGCGCCATTCTCTGGCTCTTCCCTACTCACGTGGCATCTTGGGTACCTCATGTGGTCTTCTTTGACCTGACGGTCAGCATCCTGGGGATGGGTTAATCCTATGGTACAACTGCTTTGGGATATGTTCACACATCAGATTTGGACGCCGCTGATTCTGGGGGTGGATACAGCGCTGAATCAGCGTCCAAACAGTCAGTAAACCGACCTCCATTGAACCTTGTGTAAAATCGGCGCAGTACAGACAACGCTGATTTTACTCAAGTATTTTCAGCGCGTACTGTAAGCGCCTGCAAAGCACTGACATGAGTCATTTATGCGCTGTCAGTACTAAAGTATAGAGGCAGAAGATAAGCCTCGAATGGTCAGCGTTGTTTCCTCTTCAGAAACGACAGTCCGCACCAAAAAAACCAGTCGTGTAAACTTACCTTAAGGGTATGTTCACACGGCGTAATTGCGGGACGCATTTTGGCGCATAAATTGCACTGCAAAGCGCCCAATATATGCCCAGCAATTACGGTAATAAAGAGCTATGAATTCTGTCTTTCTCTCCCAGCATACAATATTGTATTGTACACTGAGAGAGAAGTGACGTGTTACTTCTTCCAGGCGCTTACGCTCCATGGATAATAGACGTGAATGGAGCCGGCCCCCCTGCGCTTTAGAAGTACAAGCTGGCCAGCCCGTACTTCTAAAACCCAACGTATTGCGGCGAGTATAGTATGCGCTGCAATACACTGTGTGGACATACCCTGGCCAAAACACCTGGCGTATTGCGGCGTGTACTATACGCGCCGCAGTACACCGTGTGAACTTACACTAAGGGTACGTTCAAACGCCGTAATTGCCTGGCAGATTTCAGCACGTAATTGCGCTGCAATATACACCGCAATTACTGTAATTCATAGTTGTGGCTGAGAGCTATATATACCTGACGTTTTCCATGGCGTATAGTACACAGCGGTGAAAACAATTGACATGTCGGTGAATGGAAGCCAGCTGTCTGTGTTTTAGATGTACGTGCTGGCCAGCATGTACTACTTAAACAAGCGGCGTATTACGGCACGTACCGTACTCGCCGTAATATGCTGTGTGAATATACCTTTAGGGTTTCTTCACATGGCGTAATTGCAGGACGTATTTGCGCGATCAATACGCGGAAAATGCACCCTGCAATTACAGTAATTCACAGTTCTCATTGAGAGCTATGAATGATGTCCATCTCCCCTGGCGTACAACCCGCGCGTATTGTATGCCAGGAGAGAGAAATGACATGTCGCTTCTTCCGGGCGCTTATGTGCCATAGATAGTGAAAGTGAATGGGGCTGCCCCTCTCCATACGCTTTAGAAGTACAC
Organism: Phyllomedusa bahiana; assembly: GCA_025379985.1. Taxonomy (NCBI): domain Eukaryota; kingdom Metazoa; phylum Chordata; class Amphibia; order Anura; family Hylidae; genus Phyllomedusa; species Phyllomedusa bahiana. The sequence goes on along the minus strand of JAODAL010025686.1, from coordinate 26,032 downwards.
TTTGACCAGCACGTACTTCTGAAAGACCTAGCGTATTGCGGCGCGTACAGCATCCGCCGCAATACGCTGTGTGAACATACCAATAAGGTGAGTTCACACCTGCGTTTTGATATCCATAAAAAAAAAATGGAGGAATTGGAGGGGGGAAAAAAAAGAATGCGTCTTTTCATTGGAAATTGGTGTTAAGTTTTTTAGCAGCAGCAGTGTCCAAAAAAACCAACGTATTTCTGACGAAACGAGGCGCAGCTGACCTGATTACTTTAAAAACCCATTGAATTCCATGGGAGACCGTTCCTCTCCGTTGACCCCTCTTGACCCCCTTTCTATTTGTCACCTGCCCTTGGTGGCATCACGATCAAAACTATACTTTGTTGACTGGCAAAGCACTATAGATATATTAAAAAGGGAGTTTATAGACTTTTCTTGTAGGGGCATCATGTTCCTGTAAGAGTAGATCTATGTCATGAAAAGTTACGCATGGAAGATGGCTTTTATAGGACTCCTTTAAAAGAATTCCAGGAATCTGATTTGCAGCTATGGGCAGTGTCTTCACTTTTTTTCTTGCACTACATGAATCTCTTAGAATTTTGGTCTGAAAATTTGCAAAGAATCTGCAAGGAAATCACTAGATTGTGCAGATTATTCTAAGGCCATGTTCACACGGCTTAAAATGGGCCGTAATTACGCGCCGAAGTGCGGCAATTACGGGCCGAAAACGGCCCATTCATTACGGTAATCCACAGTTCTCATAGAGAACTATGGATTACGTCTCCTCTCCCTGCTCGGCGAATACGCCGGGCGGGGAGATAAGTGACATGTGAATTACCAGCGGCGTATACGCGCCGCTGGTAATGCAAGTCATTGGGCCGGCGAAGTGCCAGCCCCCCGCTCACTCCCCCGCTCCACCCACAGCCACACGGCGTAACTGCGGGGCGTAATTACGTCCCACAGTTAAGCCGTGTGAACATAGCCTAAGAAGACGTCCACAAAATGATTACATCAGGTTGGAATTCACATGGAATACTAGTCTAAAAAAGAAATTAAATCATCCCCATTTACATCAATAGAAAATAATCGTTGTAGTTCATACAAAGCATATTTCCGTTAGCCGGATTTTTGCCGCCCAAAACCTTAGAACATGTTCATTCTATGGTCAGAAAACACGTGGACATTGACTATTGATGTCATTTGGGGATGGCTAGAAACCTCATGTAAAACGCACCCTCAACACTTTGTATGTGGATTTTAACGCGGATCTGCATCCAAAACCACATAGGCATGAATGGGACTCGTTTCCGACTGTAAACCATGAGTACAAAAAAATCCCTAAATCTACATACAATGACCTGTAAATACTGGTATTTGGATATACCCAAGAGGAATTCAATGGTTTTTAAGAGGACCTGTGACATCTCCTGACATGTCGCTTTTAGTAAATACTTGTGTTCCCTGTAAAATAACAATTTTGGAGCATCTTCGCTGTTATTCCTCTTTGAAATCTGTCAGCTGGACTATATCATTCCAGTTTTCAGTGACTGTCGGCACTGATTGGACAGTGTTAGGCTATGTAAGGACACACCCACAACTGGTAACACCCAGTTGACTTATTCAGTGATAAATCTCTAGGAATATGAGGAACATCGCAACACAGTTATAAGAGAAGATGCCCCAGAATTGCTGCATCAAAAGCTGCTACCAGGGAAATGTTTGACCAGGCGCAGGATTTCTGAAGCCACAGTGTCAATAAATTGATTATTGGGCCAGAATTAGGGTAAAACTTATTTGTCAGGTTCTACCATTGAAAACTGTGTTGGACAACGCGGTTTTCAAGTATTTCATGGGAATTTTAGTTTTTTTTTGTTTTTTTTTCCCTCGGAGGATTTATAGTCCCATTCATCTATATGGGGGTTTGGACATATTTTTGGTGAAATGCTGAACAAGTTTCCTGCGAACAGTCCATATATCCATAGTCCATACAACGCGTATTTTCTTGAAAAACTTGTTGTGTAGACAGACCCTCAAGCCTAGTTCACATATGCGTCTGAGGTTCCATTCAGAACTTCTGTCTCATGTTTCATCGTATATGATGGGGGGAGGTGGGGGGGATGCGCTAATTTTTCTGTCTCAATGACTGACACCAGCGTGGAAACCTGACGGACCCATTGTAATTAAGAGGGTTCTTCAGGTGTTGTGGGTGCCTGTAGTAAACAGATCCCTTGGCTTCCGCTTTCACATTTGCGCCAGAGGTCCCAAACAAAACCTTGAACGCAGATGTAACCAAAGCCTTAGTTTAAAAAAAAAAAAAGTTGTTGAGATGAAATAAATTCTTTTAAGGCCCAGACAAACGCAGAAACCCTTATTTGTGAAAACTGCCTAACAGCAAGGCCATGTCCCCACGGCACGAGCTTTAAGCCGGTTTGCGGTTTTTCAGACCGCCTGAAAAAACTGGCCAAAAATGAGCACAATGGTGCTCTATGGAAAACCTGTGCAGCAGTCCCCACTGCACGGGTGTTCCGTCCAGCGGTTTTTCCACCCGCGGTCCGGCCGCAAAACATTGTGGAAGCACAATCTTCTGTCCGGTTTCCGGACGGAATCTGTGCTTCTCAATGTGAAGGGGGAGGGCTTTTCTCCACTCGTCGCAGAAAAAAGCTGCCCCCACCCGTGGCCGTGGAGACGGCTGCAAAACAGAACAAATACCAGCCAGTATTTGTCCTGTGCCATGAGAATGCGCCCTTAGGGTACGTGCACACAGTTTTTTGAAGTGTAAATTTACACTTTAAAATCTACATCAAAAACGCCTGATTAGAGGTGTATTCTACAAAATCCTATTTCCATGGTCTCCTGCGGGGATTTTACAAGCGAAAAATGCCTCAAGAATTGACGGCACTTATTTTTATGGCCGTAATTGTGTCCAAAAAAAATGGCTCGCAATTATGCTTTGTGTGAACGACAAGGCATATTATATTCACTAGATTAAAGCTTGTCTGAGGCTGATTTTGGGGCATTCTCCATTGCGTGCTAAAAACAGCTCCCAAAAACACGGTTTGAACATATCCAAAGGGAACGTGTATGTTGTGGCATGTACTGGTACGCACCGCAATATGCTTTCATTTAACCATCTTAAAAGTACGCGCTTGCAGATACCTACTTTCACTGCCAGACAGCAATTAGGTGCCGCAGTACCTTCCACATCTGTGTTTTGAAATCCGTCAAAAAAACGCATGTATGAAAAAAAAAAATGGACATCAACTGAAATATAACTTTTTTTTTTTCCATTGATCCGTCAGTTATCAATTAAAGCGACACAATTGCAAAACTTTTTTAGTTCTATTTTTGACATATATTTTTTTTTTACTATTTTCCCTAATCTAAAAAACAAACAAAAACCTGATGTCAAAATTAAGTAAATAAACTAGCAGAATAACAGTGCAAGAAAGTGGCATGTACTAAGGATAAAGGAGATTCTGCCTGATCGGGAAGGGAGTGGAAGGGGAGGAAATGGCCGGTCAGGAACTGGTTAAACAATATAAGCCGACTTCTGATTGGTTTCTATGGGCAATAAAGAAAGTCTTCTGGTTAGACAGCTTTAATAAATATGGGTCACGTTGCGCTTTATTTGCACCGAATAATGGAAGCTTCCTTCCTGCCTTTTGAGATCTTTCCATATAGACGTGGGACATTGCAAGGACTTCATTGTATTCTAGGGATAGAAAAGCACGTTGGATAATGTGATCTGTGTCTTTCCAGTAATCCCTTCTATACTGATCAATGAGAAAGATGATCTCCCCCCTCCTGACATAAAAGAAGGAAAAACTAAAATAAAGGACATAAAATATAATTAAAAATAAAGTCAAATGAAAAAGGGTGAAATAAAAAACAAAGCAAACCTTCCATCTGCATTATGCATGAACCTGATCAGCAAATATAATAATGTGTTTATATTATCCAAAATCTTCTATTCAGTTTACGGAGATTCTGATCAGCCTTTAGTTTTGTCTCCCTACCACTGCAACATCTTATCTTATGGCTGCATTCCAATGTCTTACACGGGTGATTTACACCCATTTCACCGATCCCCTTAGCATCTATATATAAGAGGCACACTTGAAGATAATGGAGGCCTGTGTTATAACTGTGTTGTAGGGCAGGGTTATCGGATTTTGTATCCTCACACATAGGAGAGTGAGGGGGATTGTTTTGTGCTATAAATTTGTCTGGTTAGAGTAATAATATAAAATTGCAAAAAGAAGAAAAGAAAGAAAATTAGAAAATAAAATCAGATTCTACTGCGGACATTGAGGCATCCGAGAACTTAGCATTTTGGGAAGGTGTGGGGGGCAAAGGGTTGGCTTCTTGTTATATGAGGGCTGAATATCGTTTTGCATGTTGACCCACTTCCGGCACAATGAAAGTGAAGGCAGGTTACCATTTCCTGTGGTGGGATCCTTTGGCTTAAGAACTGGACGACACACCACCAACTCATATTGACCACAGATGGAGCACAAGATCTAGCTATGCTACTATGAAAGGCTTAAAAGGGTGCTCTTACCATGCTGGGTCAGAGCCACAGGCAGCTTTAGACTCGGGGTATGTTCACACGGTGTACTGGGGCACGTACTCGTATACAATGTGCTTTGGAAGGACACGTTGATCAGCGTGTACTTTCAAGGACAGAGTGGGGCCGGCCATACTTCTATTATCAGTGGCGCGTAAGCACCGCGAAGAAGTGACCTGTCACTTCCCTCCCCTGGCATACAATACGATCATATTGTACGCCAGGGAAAACTACGTGTAATTCATAGTTTTCTGAGAGCTATGAATTACCGTAATTGCGGCATGCATTTTTGCACGTATAAAACGCAAATACGTGGCGAAATGCACCGTATGAACATACCCTCCTATTCACTGTTCAGGTTGTGTTCGGGTCTAAAGCAGTGTGTCACGGACGCTCAGCGAGCTGGAAGTTGATCCCGAGGAGCGGAGTGTAAGGGGCCCTTTGTCTTCACCGGCGCAAAGCAGGAAGGACTTAGCTACAGGGAAACCCCCAGGTTGCTACCCTTGACGTAGGTCTTGGCGGTGGCAGCCCAAGTGGTAGGCATGGTATAGGTCAGAGTGCAGAGAGGCAGCATAGGAGGACTGGCGGTAATGAAGACAGCTGATGGATGTCAGTCAGGTTTTAAACGGAAGCAGAGAAGATGAGTGAGCCGTATGAACAACTCAAGGAAAGGACACCAATAACTGGGCATGGAGGGCAGGAAATGGCATCCTTAAAAAGCTCTTGCAAAAATTAGATTGGATAGGAGCACAATTACATACCTCCCAACTGTCCCTATTTTGGAAGCACAGTCCCTATTTTAACCCTTGTCCCTCTTAGCTCTATAAATATCCCTCTCTTTTATTTGGGAAATAGATTTTCATCAATAAACTGACTTTCTTGTTTTAAAAAGTATCTGATTACTTCCTGGCTGTATATTGCATAACAACTTACTTAATATTTCATCATTGGATACAATCCTGAAAATATCTCCCTTTTTTGGCAATCTAAAAAGATGGCATGTACGTATTGGGGCGTGGTTAGAGGCGTGCCTTTGTGTGATGTCGCATGTTTGGGTGTGGTTGGAGGCATGGCCTGATGTGTCCCTCTTTGCAAAATCTAAAAGTTGGGAGGTATGCAATTACCTGTTGCGCATTGGCCCCTTAAATGCAGGGAACCAACGTGCGCACACCTTTAGTGGGGAGGACGATCCAGAGGCGTGCACCTGCTGAGGAGGAAGCAGGGTGGGAGCAGGTGAGCAAACAGCAGCTCTGGGCGCAGCGCGGGGATGACCACCAGCAGAGTAACTGGGAGTCGGACCGCAGCACGAGCCGTTACACAGTGGTTGGCATATCAATTCTACCATGCCTATCTGAGCCTGTTACAGGGACATATGGGTGCAGGAGATTTGTAAACTGTAGTGCACAAGGCTGAATAACTCTAAAGGGTTAAAGTTTGTCAGTAATCTAGATAAACAAGCTCCTGTGCCGCTGATAAGACACGGCATGGAGTAACCTTACCAAGGTTGGACAGGGCAGCTGGAGCAATGAGCGCAGAGAGAGGTGGTTGGTGAATTAGGGAAACAAAATACAAACAAAAAAAGTATTTGCTCACCACGCTGGGCTGTGTCTCCGCTCTGTTCACTATAATAGGAAAGGTACAGGAATAATGGCTGTCGGCATGGGAAAAAACAATAGGAATCTGGGAATCTTTAAAATCCTTCTCTTTTATTGAAAAACCTTATTACAAAGCAAGATGGTAGCTATTGATACAAAGACAGATGGAGGCTCCTGAGCTCTGGATTACGCATTTCAAGTCCAAGGAGGACTCTTGATCAGAGACCCCCATCTATCTTTGTATTATTAGCTAACAACTTGCTTTAGTGCTTTTTAATAAGGTTTTCAATAGGTGAATTTGGGAATCTTGTGTTGAAAAAAAAAAAGTAGGAGATAGAGACTTTATCTCCTAAACAAAACAAAATCAGAACAGCAATGTATTTACCTTTTGCTTACCTGTTTATAGCTAATCATTGTGGTGATTATATCCCTTTAAGCTAAATATTCCTGCACCTGGACGATGCAGATTGACAGGATTTCTAGAAAGGGTTCATAAATGTTTAAAAAAAATAAGATAAGCATAAAGCAGGTAATAGTCTGTAAGGGGCGTATTTTAAACAGGAGGGAGCTGCAATTAACTGGATTCTGGGCACAAATGTCACTGTTGTCTCTGGATCCCGGGTACATTTCTCGTATCTCTGCTTGTGGCGTTGATAACAATATGCTAATCCGACTCCACAAGCAGCAGAGGAAATGTGTAATGGAAGTGACTTGTGTAGATCCTCTGCTTCTGCAGATGTCGAGTGAGAAGATCAGTCAAGGGCCTTATTGTAATAGCATGTGGTGGGAAGTCAAGGTCACCTCCAACCAGAGAGGCAGGAGAATGACGGGCCGCCTGACGTGCTCGGCCTAACAAAACCTCCTTTGAGCCTTGCAGATCTTTTTATATGACATTTATATGTATACTTTTACACGACTGCTCATGTATCATGTGTAATCTTTGACCGTGTATTCATTTTCTTAGTACTGCTTTTATTGTTTTGATAAAGGAGAGTGAAAATAAACCAAACTGCATACTGGGATCTAATCTAACTAAGTGGCAATGTTGTTGTTCTCCTTTGCTTTTTTGGAAAGAGAAATGCTGAAAACAAAAAACATAAAACCCTAAGGCCGTGTTCGCACGGCTTATTCCTGACGGATTTGTGAGCCGTTTTTGAGCTCACAAATCCGCCCCTGAAAAAAAGGGGGGGGGGCGGGGGCGGGGCCGGAGCGCTGCGGGGGGCGCCCTCCCGGCCCCCTAGCAATGCATTGTTTACGGCGCGTCCGCGCCATAAATAATGTGCTGTCACTTTCTCCCCCCCCGGCGGATTTGCGAGCGGGGAGGTATCTTTGACGTGCATTCACTTTTCTTAGTACATGCTTTTATGTTTTGAAAGGAGAGGGAAATAAACCAAACTGCTACTGGGATCTAAATCAACTAGTGGCAAGGTTGTTGCCTCTTTCGCTTTGTGGGAAAGAGAGATGCTGAAAACAAAAAACATAAAACCCTAAGGCTATGTTCACACGGCTTATTTTGGGACGCATATCGCCACGTATTGTGCGGGTACTGCGCTCTAATACAAGCAAAATGCGCACCAATCATTATGCCTCGTTCACACGACGGGTTTGGCCGTGGGTTCGGCCGCGGCCAAACCTCGTTCTAACCTCGCACGGGCGTTGGGCGTGGTCGCGGCGCAAGTGGGGTGTGGTTTGCGGCGAGGGTTTGCCCCCATGCAAATTAGTAGGCAGGGGGAAAACTGCGCCACAAGCTGCGGCGACACCCGTGGCAACATCGCGCGGCCGCCGCGCTGAGGACTCCCTGTCAGAATTGACAAGAGAGCTCTCAAACAAGGCCGCGGCGACAAATCCGCGGCGTGTGAATATTAACGCAGTTTCCCATTAAAAAAACCATGTTAATAAACTGGGCGCGATTTGGCCGCGGAACCCGTGGCCATAACCACGGCCAAATCTGTCGTGTGAACAGGGCCTTACGGTAATCCACAGTTCTCATAGAACAGGAGTACGCGAGCCCCCGAACACCCGGCGTAATTGCGGGGCAAACTGAAAGTTGTTGTGTTTTGTTTTTTTTGTTTTTTTTTTTAACAAATTGCATTCAGTTTTATTTAATATCGATACCATGCTACCAACGTTTCGAAAAGGGTTAATCCTTCTTTGTCAAGCATGCTGATGGTGTTTTGGGAGCGGTGTAAATACTCCTCTCTTTAAACCCTTAAAGGGGTTGTCTCATCTCAAAGTTTCATAGGATGCATGAATGAAATAATGCTGCTTGGCTCTGTCACTTCCTGGTCAAGCTGTCTGTAATTAGCATATGAGCTCCGTGTATTCAGACCTCTGCTAATTGGATAAATCTCATGCTGTCAGGACCAGGGAAGCTTCTGAGTTAAAGTAAACAGCAGTAATTACTGGCTTTTGTCTGAGAGATCAGATAACACACAAGCTCTCAATGTCCGGAGTTCTGTGCTGTGCGACCTGTGTGATGACATCACTCCCTGCTATCAGAACAAACAGCAGAGGGGGACGAACACAGGTCGGTCACTTGGGGACCCAGAGAAAGCACAGAAGGGGGTAAAATCACTTGTAGCTCCTTAACAAAAAAAACCACAATGAACACAATATATTTGGAAAACGTCTTCATTTAGTGTACCCTACATGTTGAAAGCTAATCTTTGTCACAAGACAACCCCTTTAACGACCACTCACTGTCTTTTGAGGGGGGGAGTTACTGGTCGTTCTTCTGCAGCGATGTCAAAAGATGTTGCTGCAGAAAGGGGGGGTTTTGCGGCTACCAGCGCCGCAGCTGCGCTAGGAACAGAGATGGAGTTAACAGCCCTGTTCCTAAAGCAGTCTCTGTAAGCGTCAGAAACCTCTCATCCCCGGCGCTTAAAGGGAAACTGTCAGCTACTTCATGCTGCCCGAACAAATATCTGCAGGTTACCCGATCCTAACCCTGTGTGTTTTACCCCGAAACACTGCGGCGTTCCTGGGTAAACATGTCTGTATAGTCAGTACTGAGGACCTAGAGTAGCCCCAGGGTGTCTGTAGAACACGTCTGTGGTCAGGGCACACTGTGTGCTTCCCTGACTGTGTCATAGCGACAGTGTTTGTAATGTATTGGCATACATGAATATGCTAATATACTACTAAGTGTAAAAAAAAAAGAAAAAAAATTGTAGTTAGTGGGATTAAAAAACAGTGTAGAAAAAATAAATAAGTTAGAGCATACGTTACACAAAAAACCCCAAACCTACACTTATTAGTTATCTACATGACCGTAATAACCTGTAGAATTCATCCAACAGATTTAGTGTGAAATATGAATGGTGTAAAAAAAAAAAAAAAAAAAAATTCTGCAGTCATTTATTTGTAAACTTAAACTATCCCCCCCCCCCCAAAAAAAAAACAAATTATCATGCATAAAAAAAACACTCATTAAAATGAGCAACAAAATAGATAAAAAATAAATACCAGCGTTCAAACGCAAAAAAGAAAAAAAAACAAAATGTAGCTGGTGTCTAGGTACTTTTCAGATGTTCGGCTTAAAGGGGTTGTCTCACTAAATTGATTCATCTTACCTCAGTCCTGTTTTCTTGGTTTCATTTTGAATTCAGGAGCGGGTTTATTGGCTTCTACTAGGCTGCAGTAGAAGCCAGGTCTGTAGCTATAGCGACCAGTACTGGCAGCATATCAAGATAGAGTAAATAGTTCTGTAGCTATAGCGACCTGAGGAGCTGAAGCAGCCCATAAAAGATATCTCAGAATAAGTAAGAACCAGGTAATTGACATATATTGTAAAGTTACTTGTTTTTGCAAGTTCTGTCACATAGCAAGCAATCCTTAGGCCATGTTCACACGGCTTATTTTGACATGATTTTGGACAAGGTTTTCGGTGTGTTTCCTCACTTCCAAAACGCCCCCAGGTCATTTAATTGATTCCTATGTAAAACCTCGTTGTAGTTCACACACGACGAGGTTTTTACACGCTTCTTTGGAAGCGCTGAAAAAGAAGTGTCATGTCAATTCTTGAAGTGCGGTTTTGGGCGCGGTTTTTGTTCTGGCTATTAATTTGTATGGGTGAAAACATAATTAAAAAACCTCATCCAAAACGCCTCTCAGACCTCTTCCGAAGAAGCATGTTGCAGGCGAAGTTTTGGGCACGGAAAAACTCTGAAAACCTCGTCAAATAAGCCGTGTGAACATGGCCTTATAATGAGACAACCCCTTTAAGGGGTTAATAACATACAAAGGTTTAAAAAAAAATAAAAAAAAATACCACAATGACTAGATTTCCAAACGCACAACCTGCTCACCGCCTGGCTACTCCTTGCCATCCTGAGATGGACCTAGTATGGTGGATTACATATGGACTTGCCATTAACTTTGAGTAAACCACTTATTACTATGACTTTTTAAACATGTATATATGTCAATAGTTATGACAAATGTTGAATTAAAAGGAAAATTGTTGGGAAAAATATTTTTGATAGTCATGTTCATTGTTTCACCGTATCTGAAGGCATCTAAAACATCTGTCGGATCTGTGTCCAAAACCCCATAGGGATGAATGGGACTCGTTTTCTGACTGTAAATCCGCTGGGAAAAAATGACCTAAAATACACATAAAAACCGCGTCGTCAGTGTGAAAAATTGAAAATGTGCCTGGTCAGGAAGGGGTTAATTTATTATAAATTCTTATACATGAGCAGTTTGTGCTGTGGAATAATAGAGGAGGAGGACGACGTTTGGTTCATGACTTCTCAGCCCCGATCGTTGGATTTCTCCACGACTTTCCACCAGGGCTGTGGTGTCGGAGTCGGTGCCTATGTTGCAGGAGTCGGAGTCGTCATAAAATGGACCGACTCCCAAGATATATAATAAGTTGGTCCAGTTAGTTCGATGCAAAGAGCAAGAGGAATTGGGTCCGGCCAGTGCTACTGCTCCCATATCTTCAGCCTTATCACATGAGGAGTGTAATTGATGACATGGAGCAGGCAAAGCGCTGCCCCAGGGGAAAAGATTCTGCTCCCAGGGCAACAGATTTCAACAAAATTTTTCACCTGCTTTCAAAGAACTAGAGGAGTCCAACCATTCATCAAAACTGACTGTGGCTGAGGCAATTCCTTTATACCCTGACCTTGTTAGAGATGTTGCCCCTGTGGTCACCGCTTTGCCCCCAAACCCAAGTTAGTGTAGAGAGGCCGTTCTCTAGCCTGAAAAATGAGATCAGATGTGAGGTCATGTATGCAGGATCTGATGGAGGCAATACTATTTCTCAGAAAAAATTGGGGAAATTCCACAAATTTTCCTTTTCCATGTTTTTGCATTTTTAAACAATTTTTTTTGGGTTCTAAAGTAAAAACCCAATAAATATATTTTTAAAATGACAAAAAAAAAGGGTAACAAATGTTTTGAACTTGGGACTTTAGGCCCCCATCTCCTCCCCCAATTCCACTACGTTTTGGGTATATAAAGGCTACTGTTTTTTTTATATACAGTCTTTTTAACCTATCTTTATCAAAAATTTTGATTTTGAAATTTTTTTAGCATCTCCCTTAGTTCGCAGATTTTTTCCTGAAAATGCTTTGTTTTAGTTTTGCTCCAAAAATTTTTAATTTATATTTTTTTTTATGTTATTTTTTGGGAAAATCCGCCTTTGGTTTTCAGCACTCCCTTTTGAATCCTTCTGGGCTCAATCAATTCAACATATTTTTGCCCAAAATTTTTAAATCCCGGGGTCTCTTCCACACTTTCCCCCAATTTTTGGTCCCAGCCCGGATTTTGATAAAAATACGCTTTTTTTTCCAACTCTACTCACAATTTGTTCAAAAGATAAAAAAACCATTTTTAAAAAACCCTTTTGTTTGTAAAGTGTCTGTTTTCTACCAAAAATAGCTTATTTTTAAAAATTCATAAGGGAAAAAACACCCTGATTTTAAATCATTTAAAAACATCCCACCGTGTATGAGGGGGTCAAGTCGGATTCGGGGGGCCCTTGGGGCTTGCCGCCCTCCACACCCTTGGGTTTTTCCAAATTTGCGGGGGTTCGTTATTTAGTATTGGGCAAGGGTTCAAATTTTTTCTGTAAACTTTTTTTCTTACACTAAAAAATGGGCTTGCATTTGATTTAAACCTGGGAAATAGGGTTTTTTTCACCGCAAAGAGGAACTTTGGGTGCAATACGTGCTTTTCCTTTTTTCTAAACAGGATGGACTCCGAACAAAAGCTTCCCTCTTTTTTTTGGTTTAGCCCCCCAATTCCCTTTTGGCCAAAAAAAAAAAAAATTAAGAAAAAAACCACCCACAGCAAATACAGATTGTAGCGTCCTTCTTGTATTTTCAATATGTAAGTGTAAGGCTATGTTCCCCGGGGTTTTTTCCCGGGGCGTATTTTACGGAAAATTAATTACATCCGCAAAAAACCCGTCCCGAAATACTTTTTAAAATAGTTCCTAAGTGTGGCGCTTTATTTCGCGTCGTAAATTTTTTCCCCCTTTTCTTTTACTAGGGGGATTTATGTTAAAAAATTATGCCCTCAAAAAGTAAGGGGGGAATTTAAATTTTTTCCCGTCGTATTTCCCGCCCAAAAAATAGGGTTGCGAAAATACGCCTGTGTAAAAATGAGGGAGGGTATTTTTACTTTGGGAAAACAATGCTAATCTAATTTTTTAAATTTTTTGAAACGTATTTCGGGAAAGTATTTGCGGACGTAAATAGTCCCGAAATAAGCCGTGGAACAAAAGCCAAAGGGCCCTCGTTCACCCCGGGCTTATTTCTCCGCGGATTGGTCCCCTTTACTCCGGCTGGTTTTGCGCTGCATTTACGGCGCCAACCCGGTCGGAGTAATTATGGAAAACCAAACTTCTCTCATAGAGAACAGTGGTTTCCCGTTGCTCCCCCCCCCGCTCGGGGGAATCCCCGGGGGGGGGGAAAAAGTGAATAAAAAATTTTTATACGGCGGTAGCACTTTTAAAAAAATGTATTTGTTAGGGGGGCCGGGGAGGGGCGCCCCCGCGGCGCCCGGCCCCGCCCCTTATTCACGGCGGATTTGTGAGCGCAATCCGGCTCAAAAATCCGTCGGAAAAAACCCGTGTGAACAGGGGCCTAAGGCTCTGTCAACCTGCCAAAAAAACCCCCGTCTAAAAACCGGGGAAAAAACTTCGAAATTTATCTCCCATAGACTTTATTAAAAAACCCTCCTGCTGTCTACACAGGCTTCTTTTTCTCCCTTTGTTTTTTTTAAGGGTCTTTATTTTGCAAAAGTTTCTAAAAAAACGCCAAAAAGGGGTTTTTTTGGGGGAAAAAGGAAAATTTACTACAGGATTTCATTTTTAAAGGGGGGCGGACTTTCTTTTGGCCTTTTTTTTGGGGGGTTTTCTGCCCGCTTTTTTTCAATGAAAACCCCCCCAAAACCCCAATTTACACCTAAAAAGGGGTGGGTAAAAAAGGGTTTTATAACTTACCCAAATTTGCATAAAAAGTTTTGGGGCCTTTTTTGTCCCTTTTTTGAAATAAAATAAACAGGGCTTTGGTCCTAACGTTTTTTTGGGCGCAATTCAAAATTTTTTTCCCCAAAAAATACTTTTTTTTACAGATTTTGGAATCACAATCCATTTTTTTTTTTTTTTTTTTTTAAAAAGATTTTTGGGCAAAAAACCCTTTTTTAAAAACATTTTTTTGACGCTAATAAAGTTATCTTGCTACTGATGCGGAAAAAAATTTTTTTTACGGTTTTTTTGGGCCCCGCCAGAACCCTTTTTTTTACGTTTTTTTGGGGAAATTAAAATATTTTTTTTTTTTTTTAAAGTTTTGGCGAAAAATAACGTTATTCGTTTTCGACCCCAAAAAAATTTTTTTTTTTTTTTTAAGGATTTTGGGAAAATTTTTACTTTTTTTTTTTTACGTTTTTGGGCACTAAAATTTTTTTACGGGTTTTGCGAATAAAAAAATTTCCCCGCTTATGACGCCAAAAAATACGTTTTTTTACGGGGTTTTTGGGGGCAATAATCCTTTTTTTTGGCTTTTGGGGCTAAAAACCGTATCTTTACAGATTTTTGGGGTAATAAAGTGATCTAAACTTTTGACCCCCAAATAAATACTTTTTTTTTCGGATTTCGGCGCCGAATCCGGTTTTTTGACGGGGTTTGGGGGGGTTTGTTTAATATCTTTAAAAGTTTTGGGTTTAAAAAACTGAAACACGTTTTTGACAAAATTTAAAAATAAAATTTTTAAAAGGAAAAAGCCGCAATAATGCGTTTTTTGGGGGAAAAATTTCCCTTTAAAAACCTTTTTTTTAAAAAAATTTTTGACGCTAATTTCAGTTTTTCTTGTTTTAAAAGGAAAGAAAAAGTGGGTTTTTTTGGGGTTTTTGGTTCCAAAAATTGGGTTTCAAAAAATTTTAAAAAACAGGGAGCACACAGGCAGCAGCAAACCAAAAAGGGCAATGTCTCCAATGGTTCAGTGATCTAAAGGAATTACAAATTAACTGTTAACCCACCCGTAGGGGGGTTGTTACATCCCAAAGGGTTCCTTTTTTTTCATACAAAAAAAGCAAGCAAAGACACCCAAAAAACGCTCCAAAAACACTCCCAAAAAAGTAAAAACGTGCCAAAAAACGGCTTTTTTTTAATGCTTTTGACACCCGGGACAGAAAATCAGTTTTAAGAACGTTTTTTAAAATTTTTTTTCAGGGGTTTTTTGTCCACTTCAGGGGAGACAAAACCTTAAAAAAAATGTGTCCAAAGCCTTTTTCTTTTTTGATTCCCTAATATTAAGGGTTCACAATTTTAAACCCAAAAACCTGCCCTTCAGATAAAAATTAAAGGGAAATTTTTAAAAAAAAATACCCTTTAGACGCTTCTCGGGCCCCTGCAGCTTTTTGACTGATTTTATTCATTGACTAAGGGGCAATATGGGCCCCAAATTTTTGGGGGAAAAAAACGGTGCTGCCTTTCCCGCTTTCAATTTCCCGTTAAAGGGATTTTACCACAAAAAAAATTTGACGTGAGAAGCTTTCCAAATTTTAAAAAATTAAAAAATTTTCAATATTCATCATTATTAAAAAATTTTGGACCATTTTTTGTTTTTGCTGCTTTCCCCCAGTGATCCGTAGGGAACAGCTATCTCAAGGGGGTACGACCCGGGGACATCTTCCCTTCCCGGGGCCCCATCCCGTTCCCCCAGGAAACCCCTTTCATTTTTTTCCCCGCAAAGTAAACCCCACACACCCCACTGGAGGGGGAAGTGTTCACTAGGTTCGTCCTTTCTACTCCTTCCCCTGTACTTTTAGTAATTAGTCAAACATTTCCCAAAAAAATAAAAGAAGAGAAACCTGAATCGGGGAAGTTCATTAGACAAAAAAAAAAAAATAAAAAAATCCAAATTTGGGGTTTCCCGCAGGGGTTTTGGGTCCAGGCCCCTAAGCTGGGGGGCCAAAAAGTGGGTAACCACTCAGCTGCATTGCTATCACAGCTCTTTTTAAAAAAAAGGGCCCTTTTTTGACTTGAGTGAACACACTGGGGGAAAAAATAAAGGTGATGTCAAGCCAGTTCAAATAAATCATTCACGCCCCCCTTTTGGCGGGTGAAGGGTAAAAGGGAGAACAAACAAGGCATGAAATGCCCTCCCTGGCAAAAAACCCTTTTTAATATTACTGAAAAGGGTTTACAGATACAAAATTTTAAAAACCAAATATTTTTGCTCAAATATATTAAAGTTTTTCTCCCCGAGTGTCCTTTTTACTGCCGGGCCGTTTTTTGTAAGAAACCCTTTATTAAACTTCTGTATCTTTAAAGGGGTTTGTTCACGGTGTAATTTTATGCTTTTTTTGGGGGGCGTCTATTTTGCACCAAATTAAGATTCAAACAATGTTCTACAGAGCCCCAATCTTGTGCTTACATGGATTTAAAAGGGGGCCTTCCCCGGGCCCTGTAAAATGTTTTTGAAAAGGGGTTTAAATAGAGATTTTTTTCCCTCGCAAGTGAATGGGAGGGGGGAGTTTTAGAGGGGAAAATAAGGGCCTTGGGGTACTTTCCGGAAAGTCATTTGGCCACTTTTAAATTTTTTTGGGACTTTTTCTGATAGACCCCCTGTTGTGGAAGGGGCAGTTTTTTCCCGGGTTTTGGATATGAAAAATTTCACAAAATTTCGCCCCTTTTTTTTTAAACCCCCCAATTTCTGTTCACCATAGCAAATTTTTGGGTTTTTTGAGCGTTTTAATTCTTTTACCTAGAAATTTTTGGAAAAAAACTATCCCCCTTTTTGTTCCCAAAGGGAATCCATGCTTTAGTTTTCCCGATTTCTAAAAACTTCAAATTTTGCGAACACACGATTTAGGACAAAATACTCATCAGATTCTGAATCCTAAGGGCCCATCCCCACCGCAGGATTTCCAGACGGATTTACAGACTGTTTTTTGGGTTTGAAAACTGTCTGTAAATCGACTGTCAACCATTTACATAGACTTAAAAAGGGGGCCTGTCCCATAGATTTTGGGGCCCCCCCCCGCTGAGGGCACACAAGGTAGTGTCAGACCTGCGTTCCCCCGCGCTGGGGTTTTCTTTTTCCCGTAAAATGCAGGGAGTTTTAGACATTTCCCCCCAAATCTTATTCATGAGCAGGGGTTGGCCCCGCCCCCCCAAAGTTTTGGGCCCCCCCCAAAGGACAGTTTTTCACATGTTTCTACCTAGTCAAAGTAATAGGGTTTTTCAGTTGAGGTTTGGGGGGGGCCCAGCCTCCCATTTGGGGGGTTTTTGAAAAAAAAAAGGAATTTCGAATGGCCTTTATTAAAAAACATAAAAATCCCCGCATCTTACAAAAAAGGGGACGCACCCTGAAACGCAAAAGGTTTTTACACTAGCTTGTGCTGCCCCCCACATAATCTTTTGTGGGCAGGGTTCTCTTTTAAAAAAAAAAATCCTGCAGTAGTTTTTACATGCATGGATTTTCAAAGGACATTTTAAATTTCCCGCCCGGGGGTTCCTAAAAACTTATTTCAAACTTTCACCCGTTTTTTTGGGGGGGAAGATTTACATATTAATGTTTGGGGGGGGACAGCGAATCTGTACAAACCCCGGTCAGAACCGGGCCTCCAAAACCATGGGAAGAAACGGGAAAAAAAAAGGGTGGATTCTCTACATCCCCGTGGAAACGCCCAAGGCAAAGTCTACAGCAAATTTTAAAAAAACCGTTGGATTTTAGTTATAGAATCCCAACCCCTTTCTTTACAATGCGTTTTTCCTTTTTCTTTGCACGGGATTTTGCAGTCGGTTTTTTAGATTTCACTGGCCCCTTAATATTTAGGGTTTTTTTTTTTTTTTTTTTTGTTTTTTTTTTTAATAGATTTTGAATTTTAAATCCATCCTCAGAAAATCCAAGCTCTGTAGACTACAGCTTGGATTATCTATTGAGGTCTATGGGAATATTTTGCAGTTGAATTTTTGTGGATTCTAAATACTAAATCTGCTTAGAAATCTGACTGTAAACCAGTGTTGTGTAGACATAGCCTTAAACTGTTCAGTCTGAGTATTTTGATGGTATTGCACATAAAACAAAGGTTTTTTTCTTTTTTTGAAACAGTTTTCGGATTTGGTTTTTCAATGTTTTTTGTCCTACAGTGTAGAGCTTTTCTCACTGAAGGAAATAAGTATTTGATACAATAAAAAAAATAGAACTTTAATATTTGGTACAGAAATCTTTGTTTACAATTACAGAGGTCAGACGGTTCATATAGTTCTTGACCAGGTTTGCACACACTACAGCAGGGATTTTAGCCCACTCCTCCATACAGATCTTCTCCAGATCTTTCAGGTTTTGGGTCTGTCGCTGGGCTTTGAGTTTCAGCTCCCTCCAAAGATTTTCGAGTGGGCTTAAGGCTGAAGACTGGCTAGGCCACTCCAGGATCTTGAAATGCTTCTTAGGCTATGTTCACACGGTGTAATTACGCCGGAGTTCAGGAGCTCGCGCGAGCCGGCAGCTCGCCGGCCCCATAGACATTAATTATTCTCGGGGCGTATTCGCCGCTAGTAATTGACATGTCACTTATCTCCCCGCTCGTCGTATTGTGCGAACGGGGAGAGGAGACGTTATCCATAGTTCTCTATGAGAGCTGTGGATTACCGTAATGATTGGGACATATTTCACCCCGTATTTGGCGCAGTACGGCGCGAAATATGGGGTGAAATACGTCCCAGTTTAAGCCGTGTGAACATAGCCTTATGGTGCCACTCCTTAGTTGCCCTGGCTCTGTGTTTTGGGTTATTATCCTGCTTGAAGACCCAGCAACGACCCATCTTCAATGCTCTTACTGAGGGAAGGAAGTTGTTGGCCAAAATCTCAATACATGGCCCCATCCATCCTCTCTCCTATATCGTGCAGTTGTCCTGTCCCCTTTGCAGAAAAGCATTCCCAAAGTATGATGTGTCCACCCACATGCTTCACGGTTGGGGTTGTACTCCTTTTTCTTCCTCCAAACACGACGAGCGGAGTTGATACCAAAAAGGTCTATTTTGGTCTCATCTGACCACTTGACCTTCTCCCGCCTCCTTTGGATCATCCAGGTGGTGATTGTCAAACTTCAAATAGACCCGGACATGTGCTGTGTGAACAGGGGGGCCATGTGTGCCCTGAATGATTTTATTCCATGACGGCGTAGTGTGTTACGAACGGTAATCTGAGACTATGGTCCCAGCTCTATTCAGGACATTGACCAGGTTCTTTCCGTGTAGTTTTGGCCTGATTTCTGACCTTTCTTAGAATCGTCCTTACCCAGGAGGCGTGATCATGCATGGAGCCCCAGCCCGGGGACGATTGACAGTCATCTTGTGTTTCTTCCATTGTTTAATAATTGCACCAATAGTTGTCGTCTTCTCACCAAGCTGCTTGCCTCTTGTCCTGCAGCCCAACCCAGCCTTGTGCAGGTCTACAATTTTGTCTATGGTGTCCTTAGACAACTCTTTGGTCTTGGCCATGGTGGAGAGGTTGGAGTGTGATTGTGTTTGGACAGGTGTCTTTTATACAGGTAACAAGTTCAAACAGGAGCAATTAATACAGATAATGGGTGCAGAGTAGGAGGGCTTCTGAAAGAAAACCTAACATCTGTGAGAGCCAGAATTCTTGCTGGTTGGAAGGTGATCAAATACTTGTTTCATGCAATAAAATGCAAAATCATTATTTAAAAATCATACAATTTGATTTTCTGTATTTTTTTTAAAAAAATTCTGTCTCACAGTTGAAGTATACCTACGCTAAAAATTACAGACCTCCCCATTTTTATTTATTTATTTTTTGTGGGAAAACTTGCGAAATCGCCAGTGTATCAAATACTTATTTTCCCCCACTGTATCAACCTATATTCAGTGGGGAAAATAAGTATTTGATGCGCTGGCAATTTTGCAAGTTTTCCCACCGACAAAAAAAATGGGGTGCTGTGTAATTTTTATCGTAGGTTCACTTCAACTACACAAGAATTGAAAAACTAGATCTGAAAACCCCACAAATAGTTTTCCGGGTGACTTTTACCCCCCCCCCCCCCCCCCTCCTCCACATTCACTTCAATAGTAAATTTTACGCTGGTTTCCTAGTGAAATACGGCAGTGTATTAAACATGTTGCAAGTTTTTTTTTTTTTTTTTTTTTTTTTTTTTTTTAAAGTCCGTTTTGAAATCCCCCCTCAGAAAATCTGAGCTGTGTAGACTGCAGCGTGGATTTTCTATTGAAGTCTATGGGGATGGTTTTACAGTCGGATTGTGACTGTTTTCAAATCCGAAATCGGTGTCAAAAGGCGACGGTAAAACCATTCCGTGTAGATGTATCCTTATTCCACCCGTTGTAGGGAAATTTTCTAGCACGGTGGGGATTACCCCCACTAAACGGGGCTAATACGCGCCTGAATCTGCAGTGAAAACCGTTGCTCAGGAAAAAAAAAAAAAATTTGTGGCACAAATCTGTGCAGATATTCTGCAGGAAAATTAGATTGTGTGAACATCTCCCTTATGAATGGAAAGGAAATAGAATGCAGCAATATAACCTGGATGGAAGAGGTTTGTGTGATTTGTAGCATTATTAGCACTTTTTACTCCTGATCTTATAATACGGGAAATCACCAGAGCTGGCAGCGAGCGCATGAGATATGTCAGATGCAGAGCAGCATAGAGATTAAGACAAAAGGGTAATGAGAAGCATGGATTAGCATAGCGGAGGACGGCCGGGCCCATCTGTCCCTCTCGCCGGCCTGCTGGGAGATTGTGGATACTGTGTCTTTCTCAGTCTTCGCTCGGTTTACTCATCAGCCTTTTGTCCAAACCTGCCTGATGTCACAATATTAACCCTCTACAAGGACAATCCTTTACTAGAAGTCCTCTCCATGTTCATGTCTTCTACATTATCACCGACCCCTCAACAATGCAAGATCTTTCAATGTGTTTTAAAACCTGTATTCAGAAGAGAAAAAAAGATTTATTGGGGGCTTACTATTAGGCTATGTTACACGTGATTGCGGTGCGCACAGTACGCGCCCCAATACATCGGGGTTTGGGAGCTCGCGCCCCATCGCGTGTACCCCGAGGCACGCGGGGGCCCGCAGGGCCCGCCCCCTCCAAAAACATGCAAAATGACATGTTGCCATCTCCCCCCCTTTTTACAATACGTCTATTGTCGAGAGGGGGAAAGGGGGCGTAATCCCTAATTCTGATGAGAGCTTGGATTACCGTAATTGCGTGGCGCATTTTGCCGTGTTTTAAATGCAATTTTCATGGGGAAAAAGGCCTCAGGTCTGCATCTCAATTAAAGGAGTTGCTCCTACGAGTTTCACAGAATGCATGAAAGAAAATACTAGGTCACTTCCGGTTCAGACTGACTCATTTTCAACAGCCCCCCTGCTCCGTGCTTTTAGTTTTAATTGATAGATTAGCAAGGCTTTTCAAAAATCTTCAGAAGGCTTTATCGATCCCCAAAACAAAAACCCTAATTACAGTTCGTTAAATTTTTCTAAATCAAATTTTTACTGCTCAGCGCAGGGACATGCCAAGACCTGTTGATGACATCCTCACTGTTTTCTATTGAACAAAAAAGCGGGGGAATTGTTTAAGGTCAGTTTACTGGGGAAATAATTTGCCAGGGAGGTCATACATTCATTGTATTCCTTGGGAAAAAAGAGGAAAAAGCAATATTTTTGGAAAAATGTCTTTATTTTGTGTTCCCTAAAAATTTTGAAAGTTTTCTTTGTAGGAGAAAACCCCTTTATCTGGTTGGCTAAAATCCTTTTCACTTTGCAAAGCCCCTGCGGCTACATTGTGTTTGAGGATAACTAATCCAATAGAGTGCGCTGGGAGTTCCCTGTCTTTCCCAAAAGGCCTGTTCACAGGCTTATTCCGAGGTTTTGTGAGGAAACCCGGCTCACAAACCCGCCGTGAATAAGGGGGGGGGCCGGAGCGCGGGGGGGGCGCCGCTCCCCGGCCCCATCGTGCATTAACCCCGGCGCTATTGCGCCTGGATAATGTGCATGTACTTTCTCCCCGCCCGGCGGATTCGCCAAGGGGGAAGAGAGAGTAAAACCCCGGTTCTCTATGAGAGAGTGGATTACCGTAATGACTCCGACGGATTGGCGCCGTTACTGCGGCAAATCCAGCGCGGAGTACGGCGCCAATCTGCGGGAAAATAAGCCGGGTTTGTAAAGAGGCCTTAGCCCTTTTGGTTTATGCAAAAAAAGTCGTGAGGTTGTGCGAGTAAAACCCCACACAACCAATTTATTTGGGGGCTTACTCAAGGAGAGATCTTTCCCCCTTCTAAGGTTCAATATGAGACATTTGTGAGCCCTATAACAAATTAGATTTAATTTTCAATGATATTTTCAATATTTAAATTTTTAAAAAAAATTTAAAAATTTTTAGACACATAGATACATTTTTAAAGGGGTTTCTCACCACAATGATTAGCTTTAAACATGTAGGCAACAGTAAATAAAGATTAGCAAAATGATTGCTTTTGATTTTGCTTATTTACAGTTGAGCAGTTCTTTGCTTTGTTTACACAAACTTTTTTTTTTAAATGCTTTCATAGCAATGTTAAAATGGCTCCCAAAAAACCCCGCTTTTTAATATTGCAGTACTGCGTTTTGCGCTAAAAAGCCGTCGGTTTTCAGATTTCGACGCCGTAAATGATGTACGTAAATCAATGGGGGAAACCGGGGAAGATCCCAAAAAGTTTTAAAAAACCAAGGATTTAAAAAAAAAGGGTGGAAAAAAATCTCCCTTGCGACTACAGAGGATTTTTTTATTGCCGTCTTTGGGGCACAGGGTACAGTCGGATTTTTGGTGGATTCAGCGCTCTGAATTCGGTCAAAAACCACTGCTGTGTAGACATAGCGTTAGGTTACGATCGCCTCTCTTTGCTCTAAAAGTGGTTGGAATCGGGACCTCCCTGCTTTGTCTGGTCAGCCGCAGAGGAGCTGGTTTATGTTTCTTACTGACAAACTTGAACCCTTTAGAGGTGTTCTGCCCTACTGTTAAACCCTTCCATTACAATATCTTGTAAAAAGGCTCAGTAGAAATAGCAGAGCTGAAATGCCAGTCACTGCTGTAGAACCTCTCTCAGCCTGAGCAGGAAATGGAAGCCTGAAGCTGGCTGAAAAAGCAGACAGTGAAATGGCTAGATGAAAGAACCCCTGTATTTTCAGTTTAACGTACATGTTAAATGAATAGTGTGTTTCTAAGGCAAAAAAACCTATACAAAATTGTC
The DNA here is from genome assembly GCA_025379985.1 of Phyllomedusa bahiana. Taxonomy (NCBI): domain Eukaryota; kingdom Metazoa; phylum Chordata; class Amphibia; order Anura; family Hylidae; genus Phyllomedusa; species Phyllomedusa bahiana. The sequence continues at coordinate 3,156 of JAODAL010025686.1, read as the reverse complement.
TTATCTTTTTTTTTTTTTTTTTTAAGTGTATGCTTAAAATGTGGTGTAATTTGTATTGTTTTTTCCAATTTTTATTGAGGAAAAAAATATGTGGTGGTAGTTTTGTGGTTGCATCAGAGATGAGGAATAAAAGTGATTGTCCACTTGAAAAAGATTACATGACACTGGCTTGGCTTCTGCTTGATTTCCGGATCTGTGTCCCAATACACTGGAAAGGAACACTAACCTCTTGCATTCTGGAAAGTAACCCGAAAGTGAAGTGTTCTCGAGTGGCAGATGACAGGTGGCCGAGTATTTGTGTATGTATGTATTTTTTTATTTATTTTTTATATAATTATATATAATTTATATATATATATATACTGTAAGCTGCCGCTCAGCTCTGGGACGCCATCTTGGACCGTCCTGGGGGTATTTAGCTCTCAGATCGCCGTCCTTGGTAGGACAGTATTGGCACACCGACACCAGACTTCTGTTTAACTGGCCTCAACCAGTTTTATTCAGGTATAGGAGACATGTACAAAATCAAAACCTCAGCCGTCTGGCCACTTACTAAACAAATAGTGTCCCTCGCTACCGTGGTCTGGACCTGGCGTCCAGCCCCACAAATATCCACTTTGCAGTTGCCCCTGGTCCAGGCTTCCTCACGCCTAGGGGGTAAGAAGAGCCTTCCTCTCTTCAGCAGCTCCTCTGCCAAGAAGCAACCATGCCCCCCGATCACCTGTAGTAGGAGGCCACTTATAGCCCTACAGGGATGGCCCAAAACCTGGCCTGGAACGTGGGGAGGCCTCCATCCAAACGCTACGACCGTCCCGGGGAAAGGAAACCCATACTGGCTTCAAGGCAGCGTTCTAGCTACCTGTGTCAGTAACCTATTGTTATGATACCAGCAAGTCTCCTTCCCCCGAACCCAGACATTCGGTGGCATGTTTGTAGCAGGTCCCTGCTTGAATTCCACCTAGTGGCAGAGACCTGCAACTGCACATTTGGGCACTGCCACATATCCTCCCACCCCTGATAAGGCCATAGGTCTTTTTCACCCTGTGCTATCAACCCTCCGGGATCAAAGCTCCTACTTTGGGGCAACATCTTCCCTAATTCTTCAGGGGCAGAGACAAAATTGTCCACACACAACTCGGTTGTGGGCTCATACCATTTCACTCAACACATGATGGGCAAACCACCGTTTACTGCCATTTACTATAGGTGTTTACAACCCCTGCACACTCTGCTACACGGATGTCACCCCCTTTCACCTGCTGCGACCTTCCCAGGGTTATGTAAAAATCCCAATACCGCGCTACCCGGCTTGTAGTCTTCTTCCATCCCCAGGTACCCCTTTTTTTGCCCCCAGGGAAAGTTTCCCCTATCTGGGGCTCACATCACAAAAGGCCCCTGGGTTGGTCCAGCAACCACGCTAGTGTCCCCAGAAGCTGTAAGGAAATCCCCCTTTCCAGGGTCACTTCCAGTGGCTTAGGGGCCCCCCCCTGATAAAACCTGCTCCCCTCTTTTCGGGGGAATAAAAGGGACCAGATTCTCTTTTCCCCCAAGTCCTTGGCCCACTGACCAACTCCTGCCTTTAGGGTAGTACATCCTTTAATTTCTCGGGACTAGCCCCCACCGGGGTACATGATACCTCTTTTCCACCATTAACCTGTGGTCAATAATCACGGGTTTTATTGTGGGCCCATCCTCCCTCTAGGAAACCCCACCAAGACTCGCCTCATTATGGGTGAGTCTTATGTCTGAGACTCCTGATCCCTTCATACCTCTGACTCGCAGCAGGGGGGCAACCAATTCACAGTTTTTCCCCCCTTTCATGCCCTACACTTGTTGACTACAGGGGTCCTGGCAGGCTTTTAAGTTTTTAAAATCACAAAGGCATTGACGGGGGGGACCATTCAGCGGCTTACCTTTGACTACAGGGCCACCAACCCCCTGCATGTTCTGCAAAACAGACCTCTTCCCATCAGAGGCATTCTAAAAATTTTCACCAGACAAATCTGCAGAAAACTTGTCCCCCCACCATGCCTTTACCTTGGCACCTCACCAGGGTAAGGGGACACTTTTCCCCGTGCACCCCTTTCATGGCTTTCTAGCAGCAGCACCCGATCACGGGTGGGGATTTTCCCTTTACATCCTAACCTCTCTAAGGGGGAATCTCGCTTCTATGGGATACTCCCAATTTGCTCACTCAAATTCACAAATAGCGGGGGGCACTGGGGAAATTTTTACGGGGACATTTGTCATAACCGCCCCCCATTACCTTTAAAGTTCCCCACCATACACCCAAAAGGCCGTGTTCACATTTGGCAACTCGGTCACCTTTTTTACCCTCTGTAGTTCAGCGGACACTTGTGCAAATGGCTCCATCTGCCTTCGCCCCAAAACCCCAGGACTAATACCTTAGTACTTTTAAATAGTTTCTCCATTCCTGTAAGGAAAATGTTAAACTGCCCCAGAACCCAAAACCCTCTTTTCCCATCGGGGATTTTACCCGCCTCACCTGCCTCTCACTAGGGTCAAGCCCACCCCCTCCTCTGTGGTGTCTAGCAGTCCTCCTTTCCATCACTGCATCTTTGGACCGGGGAGTAAAAACTACTGGCAAACGCAACCATTGAAGCAAGTGGAATCATTTAAAAAAAGGTTTAGTGACATTTCTCTTCATACTCTGCAGTGCTACATTCCAGCTCTCCATCACACTATGCATTATGTATATATAGCTTACAAAAGATATTCAAATGTATGGAACGGTGGATCCATTGACTAAACTGGGGACAGGGTAGATCCTTTATCAAAATCGTACACACACGAAGGTAACTTTTTTTTTTTTTTAAAATAGAATCAATGGATAAAAGTATTAAAAACAAAACGGGGATATGCCCAAAGTCTATTCATACTTTATGATAAATTTAGAAAAATTAAAAATAAAAAAAATGGGGCCCGGGGGTTTTATTTTTTTTTTTTTTTAATTTTTTTTTTTTTTTTTTTTATTTAAAAATTTTTTTTAAATTTAAAAAATAAAATCCCTCATTAATCATATAAAAAAACCCCAATAAACCCCCCCAAAATTTTCCTTCCCAAAACCCAACCCAACTTCCACCCTCATTTTTTATTTATTTTCCAAATCCCATTTTTCATTTTTCCCCCTTTCCT